>CASBWL010000518.1:17500-20000 GCA_949130495.1 Sambucus nigra
CCGCACGAGACAACTAGGCGCGCTCCTGCGAGTGAACCTCGTGCTCTCGGGTGATGCCTAGAAACAAGGAATTTTTCGGTCGGACGATGCCCAGAAAAAAGGCAAGGTCGGTCGAGTTATGCCTAGAAACAAGCAATGTCGGTCGGATGATGCCTAGAAATAAGGTAAAGTCATTTGGGTGATGCCCAAAAATGGGCAAAGTCGGTCGCCCGATGCAAGGCAATGTCGGTCAGCCGACGATACAGTCGGTCGACCGGCGCCCAACAAGGAAATTCATCCGAGGAAGGAACCTCGCGTGCACGAGAAAACTCGACCCACGTTGCCAAGGTAATACCCAAACCACCCAACAAGTATTTAGGGTGATGCATAGAACCAAGGCAATGTCGGCCCAAAATGGGCAAAGTCGGTCGGCCGACGAAAAATAGCAGAGCAATGTCGGTCAGCCGATGTCGGTCGACCGACGAAAAACAGTACCGGGAAGGAACCTCACGCTACCGAGAAAACTCGGTCACGCTACCGGGAAAACCAGGAGAGGAACCTCAGGCTACCGAGAAAACTCGGTCACGCTACCGGGAAAACCAGGTGAGGAACCTCGGGCTACCGAGAAAACTCGGTCACGCTACCTGGAAAACCAGGTGAGGAACCTCGCGCGTCGGTCAACCGACGAAAAACTCGATCACGATACCGAGAGAACCCGGTAAGGAACCTCGCGCGCACGGGAAGCCTCGATCACAGCCCGGCAGCACCCGGTAAGGAACCTCGCGCGTCGGTCGACCGACGAAAAAATCGGTCGACCGACGAAAAAGTCGGTCGACCGACATTTTTTTTCAAAGTTTTTCCAAATGCCTAGGCAAGCTTCCCAGACCTTCCCAACAACATATTATGACTTCCCATGGACGCCCTCAAACTTTGGCAAAGGGAATACCCGAGTACTCATCTTATTGCAGTTGATGTCTACTGCTACCACTATGAAAATTTCGTTAAGATGTTATATGAGGGGGGGTGAGTCCAGAGCAGCAGAGGTTCGAAATTTTCAGCATGACCGATGACCGTTACCGACGCATGCCCGATGCATAAAAACACCCCAAGACAAGTCCACTAAGCCCCGATGACCCAAAAAAGTCCCGAAAAAAGGGTCGCCAAGATCTGCCCGACCGTCGGCCGACCGACGAAAAACGTCGGTCGACCGTTTCCAGGCTAGAACGAAAACGTTGTCCAAATGTTGCCTGAAAGTCATTCCAATGATGACTACATACAAGGCAACGTCCGCAAGTAACTGAGGTCCCTAGATATGCCCGATACTACGGGTCACCGAAAGTCGCCCGATCGTCGGCCGACCGACACGGCACGTCGGTCGACCGTTTCCAGCGCATAATGAAAACGGTGCCCAAATGTTGCCTGAAAGTCATTCGAGCAAACATGGAACACCTAGGCAAGGTACCCAATGGCCAAATGTTCCTAGAAATGTCCGATAGAGAATGGGTCACCAAAAGTCGACCGACCGGCGTGGCACACCGGCTGACCGTTTTCAGTGCAGAACGGAACTGTGCCCAGATGTTGCCTGAAAGTCATTTGAATGATGCCTAGAAACAAGGCAACGTCCCTAGATATGCCCGATACAAGGCGTCGCCAAAAGCGAAACATGCTGTCGGCCGACCGACACGGCACGTCGGTCGACCGTTTTCAGCGCACAACGAAAATGTGCCCAAATGTTGCCTGAATGCCCATGCAAGTTGGCACCCGATTGGGTATCATGGCAAGGCAACCCAATATCGAAAGAAATAGTGGCGCCAACCTGGGATGCCCAACCCAAGATGCAGGTTGGCACCCACAACAGTCCCGACACGATAAGGTAACATATTCCACGTGATGCCTAAGCGACCCAACAAGTTGGTCGATCTATTCCCATGCACGTCCTGCTTACTCCCAAAATATATAGGCAAAGTCGGCCAGGTCGTGCATAAAACCAGGCAATTTCGGTCGGGTGATGTCGAAAAATAAGCGAATAACCTCACGTGATGCCACCGATACCAGTGAAAGAAGACAATGTCGTCGAGGTAATGCTTGGAAAACAGGCAAACAACCTCACGCGATGCCTGACGTTGGGTGACCTTTCCCAGTGCAAGGAAATTTTTCGAACTTATCGCAGTTCATGTCTACTGCTACCACTTTGGAATTTTTGTTAAGATGTTATATAGAGGGGGGTGATGTTCCTAGCCAACCTTCCCTTCCTTCGGGAAGGGTCGGGGAACGAGCGCCTAGGCGTTCCCAGGAATACGGGGGAAATCACACAGTGGGATTTGCATTCGATCTTCGTGAAGCCTCGGAATCACGAAAATGGGATGGTTATCCGACTGTGTGATTACCCTCGTGGGGAGATGCGATGTCCTGGCATCCCCCCGAAAGGATGGGGGAGATTTAACGTTCTAATTGCTTTGGGGTGAGATGCGTTCATGTGATCTGAGATTACATGTTCTAATCACTCTGGGGTAGAAATGAT
>CASBWL010000518.1:40000-42500 GCA_949130495.1 Sambucus nigra
AGAAAAAAGGCAAGGTCGGTCGAGTTATGCCTAGAAACAAGCAATGTCGGTCGGATGATGCCTAGAAATAAGGTAAAGTCATTTGGGTGATGCCCAAAAATGGGCAAAGTCGGTCGCCCGATGCAAGGCAATGTCGGTCAGCCGACGATACAGTCGGTCGACCGGCGCCCAACAAGGAAATTCATCCGAGGAAGGAACCTCGCGTGCACGAGAAAACTCGACCCACGTTGCCAAGGTAATACCCAAACCACCCAACAAGTATTTAGGGTGATGCATAGAACCAAGGCAATGTCGGCCCAAAATGGGCAAAGTCGGTCGGCCGACGAAAAATAGCAGAGCAATGTCGGTCAGCCGATGTCGGTCGACCGACGAAAAACAGTACCGGGAAGGAACCTCACGCTACCGAGAAAACTCGGTCACGCTACCGGGAAAACCAGGAGAGGAACCTCAGGCTACCGAGAAAACTCGGTCACGCTACCGGGAAAACCAGGTGAGGAACCTCGGGCTACCGAGAAAACTCGGTCACGCTACCTGGAAAACCAGGTGAGGAACCTCGCGCGTCGGTCAACCGACGAAAAACTCGATCACGATACCGAGAGAACCCGGTAAGGAACCTCGCGCGCACGGGAAGCCTCGATCACAGCCCGGCAGCACCCGGTAAGGAACCTCGCGCGTCGGTCGACCGACGAAAAAATCGGTCGACCGACGAAAAAGTCGGTCGACCGACATTTTTTTTCAAAGTTTTTCCAAATGCCTAGGCAAGCTTCCCAGACCTTCCCAACAACATATTATGACTTCCCATGGACGCCCTCAAACTTTGGCAAAGGGAATACCCGAGTACTCATCTTATTGCAGTTGATGTCTACTGCTACCACTATGAAAATTTCGTTAAGATGTTATATGAGGGGGGGTGAGTCCAGAGCAGCAGAGGTTCGAAATTTTCAGCATGACCGATGACCGTTACCGACGCATGCCCGATGCATAAAAACACCCCAAGACAAGTCCACTAAGCCCCGATGACCCAAAAAAGTCCCGAAAAAAGGGTCGCCAAGATCTGCCCGACCGTCGGCCGACCGACGAAAAACGTCGGTCGACCGTTCTTCCAGGCTAGAACGAAAACGTTGTCCAAATGTTGCCTGAAAGTCATTCCAATGATGACTACATACAAGGCAACGTCCGCAAGTAACTGAGGTCCCTAGAAATGCCCGATACTACGGGTCACCGAAAGTCGCCCGATCGTCGGCCGACCGACACGGCACGTCGGTCGACCGTTTCCAGCGCATAATGAAAACGGTGCCCAAATGTTGCCTGAAAGTCATTCGAGCAAACATGGAACACCTAGGCAAGGTACCCAATGGCCAAATGTTCCTAGAAATGTCCGATAGAGAATGGGTCACCAAAAGTCGACCGACCGGCGTGGCACACCGGCTGACCGTTTTCAGTGCAGAACGGAACTGTGCCCAGATGTTGCCTGAAAGTCATTTGAATGATGCCTAGAAACAAGGCAACGTCCCTAGATATGCCCGATACAAGGCGTCGCCAAAAGCGAAACATGCTGTCGGCCGACCGACACGGCACGTCGGTCGACCGTTTTCAGCGCACAACGAAAATGTGCCCAAATGTTGCCTGAATGCCCATGCAAGTTGGCACCCGATTGGGTATCATGGCAAGGCAACCCAATATCGAAAGAAATAGTGGCGCCAACCTGGGATGCCCAACCCAAGATGCAGGTTGGCACCCACAACAGTCCCGACACGATAAGGTAACATATTCCACGTGATGCCTAAGCGACCCAACAAGTTGGTCGATCTATTCCCATGCACGTCCTGCTTACTCCCAAAATATATAGGCAAAGTCGGCCAGGTCGTGCATAAAACCAGGCAATTTCGGTCGGGTGATGTCGAAAAATAAGCGAATAACCTCACGTGATGCCACCGATACCAGTGAAAGAAGACAATGTCGTCGAGGTAATGCTTGGAAAACAGGCAAACAACCTCACGCGATGCCTGACGTTGGGTGACCTTTCCCAGTGCAAGGAAATTTTTCGAACTTATCGCAGTTCATGTCTACTGCTACCACTTTGGAATTTTTGTTAAGATGTTATATAGAGGGGGGTGATGTTCCTAGCCAACCTTCCCTTCCTTCGGGAAGGGTCGGGGAACGAGCGCCTAGGCGTTCCCAGGAATACGGGGGAAATCACACAGTGGGATTTGCATTCGATCTTCGTGAAGCCTCGGAATCACGAAAATGGGATGGTTATCCGACTGTGTGATTACCCTCGTGGGGAGATGCGATGTCCTGGCATCCCCCCGAAAGGATGGGGGAGATTTAACGTTCTAATTGCTTTGGGGTGAGATGCGTTCATGTGATCTGAGATTACATGTTCTAATCACTCTGGGGTAGAAATGATCGGGCGATCTCCCTTGTCATGTCCCTCAGAATGATGCATGGGCATCAGGCAAGTGTTGCTCCTCGCTTGCCTGTCCATCCTCCCGCCTTG
>CASBWL010000519.1:0-28000 GCA_949130495.1 Sambucus nigra
AATGAGTCAAGAAACAACAAAGCTAAAAGACATAAAAGGAGGGAATGTTACCCTTTTTGCAACTGATTAAACCATTATTGAAGCTTGATTGGAGAATCTTTGCCATTTCTGAAGCTTGATTACTGATAATCCACATGAACTCAGTTATCAACATCATCCCACCCTCCACCCCCTAGCCCCCCAAAGTGATCACCCTCAACTCTAAAGAGACCCTCAGGAATCGGACGATATCCATGTCTAAAATTATGATATGTGAGATCAATACGACATGGTGAATATCTATCTCAGGGTTCCGTGGCCCTCGTGGGGGACCCTTGCCATTTGTAAGAAGAATGAGCTTTCCTTTTCAATTGGATGTGCGGTGGCCTTGAAGCACTTTATTATCAATGGTTTGATGGAGCTGGTCGGCTTTGTTGTGTTGGTCGTTGTGACTGCGCTCAAAGTGATCTCAAAGGAACACTAAAACTCCCCAAAGCAAAGGGCAAACTTATAGGCAAATACAAGATCAGTCACATCCTTTCCCCATGAGGTCCTAGGGAATTCCCAACGGTCAACCCGATGCTCTTTGGACTCAGACAGTTGAACTCGGGTGCATAATAGTTGAAACTATCATGGAGCACGGATAAACTACCCTGTCCAAGGTTATTCATCTTCATGAATAAAACACCATTATGGATCCTCAAAAGGTACATTGGATCACATCACATCCTTCTCTGCCAACAAGTATATCCTATCAAGACCAACGAGTGCCTGAAGGCGAACATGTTCCTGCTACCAAAGACATGCAATCCCCGTTGCCAAACGCATCCATTTCACACCAAAAATATTCATTTACTACAAAATGCACCCCAGTCCATCGAGCCCAACAATAAAAACAATTAGTTCAATATGCCCCGAAAAACATGGGTACATCAACGCGGAAATAGGCATGTAGACGTCGCTCCACAATACGCAACATTTGTATGGTTCCTACCATCTCCAAAATGAATCATCGGGGCATCAACACAACCCAAATTGCAGTCTTTGGGCCTAATATGGAGGGTTGAGTCCTAGATCTCGAGTAATTCACGAAGTGGTGGAAATGGAAAAGGCGACTCTTTGATGGGGGGGAAACGTCGACTCAAATGAAAGAAAATAGCATCGTTCCAAACATTTGGGGCCAAATTATTAGAGGGATTTGCAAGGAGAAATTGGATTGCCACGCCCTAAAAATGTGTGAGCGGACCAACGCACCACTAACAGATCAGATCAGATCAGCAGAATCAACCACCATGCCAGTGGTCCGTGGGCAAGTTGCCGGTGATGGGCTTTAGATCCAATCACGTAGATCGTGACAATGGTCACAACCAAGGTCAGTAGGAGCTGATACAATGAGTTGATCATCCAAAGTCTAAGAGCAGTAATTTCACTAGCGTGCAAAACGATGTCGAGGGTCTAGGGCTGAGTAAGGTCTAATCTGGCGGCATATAGTGGCAATAGTGGTGGTTAACGGTTAGACTATTGGTTGGGGACCATGCGAGGGGCGCAAGGCACACGCGTAATCGATGATGGAGGGCACAACGAGACGCAATCGATTGTCGAGTCGCAACAATGTTGGTGGCTCTCAACTAAAGGGTGGTTGCGAATTGGGGGAAGAAGAACGTCAAGGTTAGGATTCGAAAGTGGAGATGTTGATTGAAGGACACACCGACACAGCAAATCTCTAAAAATTAGGACACGAGACGGCAGAGATAAATAATTAATATATAGTTAGTTAGTTAGTTAGTTAGTTTTATCTCTATTGCACTTCAAAAGAAAAAATTAGTGGAGTAACTAATCCATCAAAATTAAAAGTTATATATTTCTTATTAACACTTAAACTGTAAGTCAAAATATCAATTTATATCGAGCAAGAGACTAACTTCATTCTCTTTTTTTTTCCTGTTCTTCATTCTCTTATTTTTTCTTGTTATTATTCGGGAACCCTATAAGATTTAATTTTACATGACAAAAGAATTTCTTTAATGTTCTTTAATTTTTGGCGTCCCTCCGTGTTGGCGGAGAGTCCATGACATGCCCGCGAAGTGTCCGCCTTCTTTAAAATACCAAACAAGTCCAACACACCACGCGGCGTGTCCGTAGAGTGTTCAAGTCGTGTAATACGTGTGTCGAAGTGTCCCGAGTGTCCGACAAGAGTGCGTCACCTCCGGAGAAGTGTTTGTGCTTCCTAGGTTATACGAGTAAGGGTAGGATGGGATGGTTGTATGTGTGCATGCACGACTACTTTTAGCTGGGGCGGGCAAGGGGAATCCTTGGACCCAAAGGCACAGCGTTCTCGCGTGTCCTCTTAAGATAATTAAAGCCTCCGAGGGAGGTGATGAGATTTGGTGATTCGTGGGTTGTGTGCAACATGAACCAGCGAGGACCGGGTCATGGACCACGATGGTGTTGCGTGTCATTTGACAGATGCAAAGGAGAAAAAAATCCTACGCTCTAATACCACTTAATGTAAATGAGATCAAGTGCGTCATCTCAAAAACAAAAAACATATAATACCCAATTAGGGGGGGACACCTTTTATGGCATTCCAGCTAGAGCTGTCAACGGGTCGTGTTAACGGGTTAACGGGTCGTGTTAACGGGTTAACGGGTGAAAACACCCTTAACCCGTACACGACCCGTTAAGACTAACGGGTCAAATTATAATACTCAAACACGACCCGTTAATATTAACGGGTACACGACCCGAACCGTTAACACCCGTTAATATTAACGGGTCTAAACGGGTAACGGGTTGGGTGACCCGTTAGTACCCATTAATACCCGTTAGTACCCGTTAATACCCGTTAGCACCCGTTAGTACCCGTGTAATATTGGTTCGGGTCACACGACCCAATAAGACCCGGTACCACTAACGGGTGATAATGGGTATAAACGGGTTTAATCGTGTAAGAGTACAAACCCAAACACGACCCGTTATGATAACGGTTCTACCGTGTTGACCCGTTAATGACCCAAACCCGATAAGACTAAACCCATTAACTTATAATTTCGTGTCGTGTCGTGTCGTGTCGTGTTATCGTGTCGTGCCTCATTTTGCCAGGTCTAATTCCAGCCTACCGAGTCTCACATGAGTTTACATGGTTTACATAGCAATGTTGCATCCCATAATACCCTTGCGACTAGAACCCATAACCTTGCTTTTAAACCAATTGATGTAACACAAGTCAATTAACACAATAAATTTACACAATCCAAAACTAACTCTCACAATAATATTGTCTTGGGAAATAAGCCCTACCTCATACTTACAATTGCTAGATTTGCTTACCTACTAAGGAAACCCTAGTAGCACTAAAAGACAAAAAGGACAAAAGGAGGAATATTCTAGAGCGCATCCCTTCTGGAATGTTCTATCATTACTAAATTATCTACTAAATAACTAACTACTAAAAAAGGGAATGGGAAGATTAGTTGAAAAGCGGAGCCTACACAAAAATTGACAATTGCATGTGACCCCACGAACACTCTTATTTACATCATATACAAAATCGTGTTACGTGTGACATATTATTGATAAATAAAACTGAGTCCAAACTTGTCAACCCTCACCTGATGAGGGTCACCATGACCTTTACATTCTATTAGTTGAGGCATTAAAAATTAAAGGACTCATTGCTTAACCATCAATGCTTCAAACAATAGCAAGTGAGGGTCATGTTAACCTTATTGATTTGGGGCAACAAATTTGGATCAATAAGCTAGTGCTTTAATATGAATTTTAGTTATTCTTTTTTTTTAAAGTAATAAGGAGTCGGTATACTATAAAACTGCAAAAGTTTAGAACCCATGAAAGTATAGTAAACAATAAAAACAAAAGTGGAGAAGACCCAGAGAAACTACAACTCCCTTGAGAAGCTTACAACAATGGGCAAGAAGCAACAAAAAGAATACCTATCTCTTCACCCCAAATTTCCCTAAAAACTAATAATAAACTCATTCCCTCTATGAACCAAAGGAACAACATGCTGAAAAAACAAAACCTTAACCTCACTCAAGTTCAACTCCTTTAAAGAATCTCCTACTCCCTGTCCAAAATTAAGAGTCCACTATTCCTTTTTGGGTCCTCCCAAATTAAGAGTCCACTTTCCTTTTTTGGACATAATGAACTAACATAGTTCCACAATGGTGAACAAGAATTAATTTTGGTTGTTAATTGAGTGTATCATTAATCTATACAAAAAAAAAAAAGAAATGGACTCTTAATTTGGGACAGAGGGAGTATTATTTTCCTCTATAAAGTAAAGCGAGGCCGCCTCCCAATGCCTTTAAACTGAGAACTATACCAAACATGACCCCTTCAGATCAGAGAGGGCAAAAGTAATATCCCACAGTCGCTCGCAATAATAAAATGTGAAAAAATATAATTTACTCTCTTCCTCCTCTTCGCACAACCAACAATTGTACCAAATATTACCAAACATGACCCACTACAGACTAAAGATGGAAAAGATAATATCCCACAGCCCTGGCATTAACATATTGTATTAACATATTGTAAAGAAATATCATCTACAGTCTCTTGCTCCTCTTTACACAACCAACAACTGGTCATCCTCTCTGCTTTAAATTATTTATCATTAGAATCCCTTAAATTGTCATCCACCCGAAAAATGCAACCTTTATTGTATTCAGTACGCTAAACTTGCTTCCATGGGCATATCGTTCCACCCCTACTAATCAATAAAGAGTAGTACTCTAACAGTAAACCTCCATTGCCCCCTTCCCTCCGCCACATAGAATCTACTCCCCTCTCTCTCTCTCTCCCCCCAAAAATCTCCATAAAAGCCTCAACTCTTTCAACTCCTAATCATGAACGTCCCTCACACACCTCACTAAACCCCCATTGAAGTCGCAAAATCCACTATTATGCCTCCTCAATCTACCAAAAATCAGATAGTCTTGAAATCTACTCTCTGGTGACTCCTCACAACACCAAACATCATGCCAAAATTTGACACTCAACCCATCCCCTACCCTGACCAGACAATACCAAGTCTCCCTGCCCACATAGAATGTGCTTCCACAAACCCACCTCATGAGGAAACCTAGCTTGGAGAGATCATGATGCATATATATGTTAATTAAAGAGCATTTTATTCATTTTGTTGCATTCTAGTAGTGGTCCCCCTCTCCCCAAAACCCTTTAGCTTTAGAATATCATATTAGTCAGATGAATACTCTTGTCCTTCCAAGTCCTTTTGCAATATGTAATAACCTCTCTTTGCGATATTGAATACAATAAAGAGACATTTATCCATTTTGGGTATTCGTGACTATTTGTTCTCAATTCCGCTACGTATTTTAATCAAAAATGGTATAGCTTATGTGTGTACACCATTTGTGTGGGGAATTATGCCAAAGGCTCGCAAACAAACTGAATCGGATGATCATTTCTAGCAATTAGAACAAAAGATAGAAGAACGAGATCATCGAACTAATGAGAAACTTGCGGTAGTAATGGATATGATGAGAGAATTGCGAGCGGAAAATCTACCATAACAATCGCATCACCCCTCCTCCAAATATGGTGATGGAACCCAGAATCGCCACCAAAATGAGGCCTCTATAGAGATTGAACCAGCGCCATATCCAAAACTGAGACTAGGGCTCGAATAAGTGAAATCAGGCCTTGAAGTCGAAGTGGACGTCGCGACCACGATGACAGAATGTAGGAAGTCGCAACTTTCATTCTGGATGCGAGTGCAGGTCGTGATGGCGTTGGCTATAGCAACTATGGGTTATCGCGATATGGGGAGGAGGTTGAGGTCGAATATGTAGGAGAAGGAAACCTAAAAGACCACCATAGGGAAGGTGCAACCCATGATGAAGGCCAAGGTGGGGCCCTTAGGTCTTGTCTAAGGAGAACGACTAGAATAAATGAAATCGATCTAGCGGCGGCAACCTCAGACGAAGAAGAAGGTGCTCTGCTAAGAACTCAGGTTGAGAAATTAGACTAAATAACTTCACTAATGGAAGGTCCAACACTAACCCAATGCCCACCCAAACATTGGGTCTTGGCCTGAAGATGCAGAACCCATTCAGAGACCAGCAACATATACCCGATCTTTAATTGGGTAACAACCTTAAAACGTAATGAAATTCTATTCTAAAGCCTGTAATCACAGTCCAACCCCTTAAACTTCCACGATTTCACAAATCCCGTCCTAACCTTCTAAAATACCCAACCATCCTCCCAAAACTTCTGTCCACTTTCCAAAATTCTAAATCAAACCCCTTTTTAGAAAAAAGAAATTTATAGCGACACTTTTTAGAAAAGAATATTTGCAAATTATTTATAGTTTAAGGAGTTGTATGCAACAATAGCAGGGTATTTGTAATTGGAGTGACGGGTTTCTGCCTGTACTCGTATACATATCAACAATCATGATACAAAAAAAATAATGATAATAATAACATGGTAAAACTAAATATTAGGAAGAAAATTTCTATTTTAACAAAACTACCTTCCAATGGGGTGAGTGGTACCCTTCTCCATGGCAGCGGCCACAGCAAGAGCTTCTTTTTCACAGCTAGGCACACAACAAGAAGCAGTTTTTTCCTCATTGCCTCTGAGGTGTCCATGTATCGGCTCAATTGCTTTGCACGTGAACTCCCCAGTTGTCAATGTACCAGTTTTATCAAATGCAATAGTATGGCAAGAAGCTAGAGCATCTAATACATGCCCACCTTTCAGTAATATTCCCTACAAACACAATCAATTTTGTCAAAGCTGGGATGAAGGGTGCATTAGAAAGAAAAGATTGATAAATTGAAGTTCATTCTTTAAAACCCAAAACAAATCCTAACACAATGGGAATGTCGTATGATTCTCATAAATATTTATTATGAATAAGGGGAAAGTGCAGAAAACTCACCTCAACTGTGCATGATTTGCAAGAAAACTCCCTTAACTACTTTTATAAAATAAAAGTAAAAATACAATGATAAAAAATAAAACTGCATTTTGTTGCAAAGACCTCTTATGTGCTGGAAAATGTCGCTAAACAGTCTCATGAAGGTAGGTTTGCAATGAAATGTTGCAATAAATATAGGTCGGGGGTTTTGTTGCAAAATACGCTACTTAGGGGAGTCTTTTGGACTTTATCCTACAAAAGGATCAGAAGGTAAGAGACCGACTACTGGGTAGTGTTCAAATATTCCTCACCAACATGGTGCTAGCCAGCTCTGTTGCCTCGCCCAGACCCTAGGTGTTACACGGTGATCTTTCATCTCGCCTATCTATATATTTGGCTAGTATTTAGGTGGATGTGTTATCAATAATACATTGAGTTGACTACTTAGATTTTATGTTGAATTGTTAAGCTTATATGAATAGTCGATTTTTATTATAGTTCTATATAAAATAAAAATAAAACATTGCTGCTGGATGCATAACATGGAGATCAAAAGAAATTTACACTGGTAGGATTTTTGTTCCCTTAACAACATTTGAGACCAACAGAAACACAACACGGGGAGAGCCGATCTAAGACTTTTGCTCTTCGAGTATTGGCTTTGTTTAGAAGAAAAACAAAACATAAATGTAGTAAGAGTGTTCTACTACCTATTTACAAAAATAAAGGGGATATACAAAGTTGTTCAAAGTATCATAGTATTAAATTTCGTACAACGAAGAGAGTGATTGAATATAGATTGAAATTGAAAACAGCAGTAAATTAGTTTGGGTTTATGCTAATGGAAGCTATCTACATATTGAGGAGATTAATGAAAAGGTATAAAAAAATAAAGATCTGCATATTTTTTTATTGATTAAAAGAAGGCGTATGATAGAGTACCTAAAGATATAATAAGGTAGTAACAAAATAAAAAAGAGTTGCTAGTAGATATATTGATGTGATTATGGATATGAATAATGGGTCATGACTAAAGTAAGCACAATAGCTGCAGAAAATAGTCAATTATTATATGTATGCATCAAACTTCGACTTGTCGTTATCTTTTTGTTCTTCTCATGGATGATTTGACTAAAGAAATACAGAATGAGATGCCTCCATGGTTCAAAGTCGCAGCCGAGTTTGAAGGAGAGTCGTCTTTATGGGGGCCTTAATGATCCCGGTGGCGATGTCCAAAGTGTGGCGGACCGGGTCAAATTGAGGAGCATGCCGTGGAGATAGGTCTCTGGTTCATGAACCAAATGTATCACCTGGCTACTCCAAACGCATTTGAGTCTCGGAACCACAGCCATTCAACAACAGGGTTTGAAATGCCAAAGCTCGAAGCACTTGTTGGGTTAAGGAGGTTTTTATTACTAAATGTTACAGTCTAAATGCTGAACTATTGACCCTACTTGTTTGTTGCTAAATGTTACGGTCTAAATGCTGAACTATTAACCCTACTTGTTTGGATGGGTGTTCACCCCAAAGTGTCCGTGACTCGGTATCGCAACTGAGCGATCCGATTCCAAGAGGCATTTCAATAAATAAACTGAATCGTGCAATATCACCGATCTCTCAGTGTTACCGTGATATATCGCCGATATACCAGCCACGATACATAATAGAGAAGAAAATTGGTCGAGGTACGTTTTCTGAAGAAAAAAATGCAACTGAAGAGTTCACCATTTTATAAACTCAATCAGCGAGCATTTAAAGACGTCTACCATAGAAACCTGACTTGATTTCTACATCCCATCCCCCCCACCCCGAAAAAAAAACTCCCGAGTCGAAACACTTGCCAAACGCGCGTAAAGCCTTTGTTAGAGTCATTGCTTGCTGGGCAAAATGATAGAAGTCAAAACCCTTGCCAAACTTGTGTGAAGCCTTTGTTAAAGACTTTTTTCTATTAGGGAAAGAGTCAAAGATTCCAACTTCACCTTTTTTTCTCTTTTGAACAGTGGAGTCCAGCTTTACTTAGTGGCGTGCAGCTATCTTGTTTTATGTGTTTTTCCCCTGAGAGAGTTCATCTTGGTAAAGCAAAAAAAGATATCTGACATTTAATTTCATTATAAAAAACTGATATTTACTTGCTAAAAAAGATTATTATTTATACTTTTATATAAAAAAAATATTAGTATATTTTATAGAAAACAATTATTAACTGATTTTTCTCTCGTTATACAATATTGTTTCTAGTTTCTTATAGAATAGTAATTGTTTTTTCACTTCTCGTAAAAATTTAGTAACAGTTCTTGTAATTGCTATAAAAACAATATTTTAAGTTTCTTAATTTTTAATTTGTATTGAAATATATTTTAGTTTTCTTATAAAAAATTTAGTAAAATTTTTTTACTTTTTTGTAAAAAATTATATTTATCTGGTTAGTCATCCCAAACCCAGAGTTGATATATGTTTCATTTTTTATCCTTATCTTACCGGTGAAAATTACCCTTCTTCATATCCTTATCACAATCAACATCACATCTCAACTGTTTTGTGCAGATAAATGAAAAAAAATTGACTGTTTTTACATCTTTTGTACATTTTAATATGAATAAAAAAAATGATTTCTTCAAAATTAGTAGTATGACTTTCTTAGAAATTTGTTGTACACATGTACATTTTTAATAATTATAAATATTTCTTAAAACATTTCTTAGAACCTTGTTGTACATTTTTAAAAAATTAATACCATTTCTTAAAAAATTAGTAGTACTCCATACAAATTTATTAATATTTCTTAATACTTTGTACAACATAATTACAATTTAACTGTTTCTACATTATTCGTAACTTCTTTATGAAGTTTTATGTGTCAATAAATAGTTTTGCTAACTTATTTATTATAGAATATTGAAGTTGATAAGTCCGATGCGTGTCAGTATAATCAATTAGATAATGCCATACATATTAAATGATGGGTTTGAACTTTGAACTTATATAATTGGTCCACTATTATTATTTTTAATTCTATATTTTTCCGAAATTTTTTTAGGCTTTCTAAATAGCATATCTTTGCATTTCGCCTGGTACCTCGACCAAATTGAAAATCGAGCGTCCGATACGGGAACTGAAACCGGGACTTTGAACTATGGGTGCCACAGTGTATGTTATTTGCATTTGAAATTATTCTACTGGATGTAACTAAGGGATTGTACTACTAGATTGGAAGTGTGTAGAGAAACCTTAGGAACAAGAGGTTCAAACTAAGGACTAAAACAGAGTATTAATATTTGTAGGAGAATAAATTGGGATGCGAAATTTAAGGGTCATATTCATTATTTATGCTTGATTATCCAAAGAGAGGGAGATATTAGTGATGAAGTTACCTATAGAATTAAATCATGTTGGGTCAAGTGGAGAACTGCTACCAGCATAGTATGTGATTAGCATATACTTGTGAAATTGGAGGGGAAGTCTTATATGACGACCATCGGACCTGTCGTGATATGTGAGTGTTGAGAAACCAAGAAACACGTTCAAAAAAGACATGGTAGGAGATGCAGATGTTGAGATAGATGTGTGATTAAAAATAATTTGACGTGTACGGCTGTGTAGTCCAAGAGTATTAGTGTCTGTTTGCGCTTGTGAGCATTTTGGTCTTTTAGAGATGATGGTTATTTCATTATTTTGCTGCATTTATTAAGTTAAGTCTAGTTTTTAACTTTAACAGTATGATGTAAGCCCTACCCTATAAAGGGATAGGTTCTTCATATTTCATTTTTGTCTTTTTAGTCTTTTTCCTCTTTAATGGGTTGCCCAAAACACACATTTGGGAATTATCACATAAAGTTATTGACTTGTTCTTGTTTTCTTGGTGCCATGTGTCGTGTTACGTCATAAACATATCCGTGAAACAACAGAAGTAGCTCTAACAAAAGAGAAATTGAGAGAAATTATCTTAAATAGTTTGAACAAGTCACCCCGTAAGGAATAGTAATTTAATTAATATTGATTATAACGCTAGGGGTAGAGATAGACCTAAACTGACTTGGTGAGAGAATATCAAAAAGCACATGATATTACATGGCGCTTAACATTACGGAATGGGAAAATAGATTTAATGTAATTGACCTTAAATAATTAGGAAGAGGCTATGTTGAGTTGAGTTGTCTATCAGTAACCATAATTTGGTTATTTGACATTCTGGTATAATTTGGACATGTCCAACAAGAGTGACTCAAGAAAATATAAAGATGAAATGAAAGAAAAACATCGCATTCAGAATTTTGAAAAATGTTTTTCCATTCTTTCGTCATTAGTAAAGATATAATGACAACCACACTAGAAGTTCGAGGAAGACAAATAAACAAGTGCTTTTTTTATAAGTTAGCTCTAAGTATGCATCAAAAACTTGAAGATACAAATAAAAAAATCTATCTAGATGTCCATTTTTTTACTTTATTTAACTGAATTCTGATTTTCGGTCAAATTCTAGAGAAGACATATTTTTCATTCTCTAACCATTGGCCAAATCTCCATTACTTTACCCAAAGTTCTGGATAATCCAGTCATATCATTAGATGTATTATTATAAGAACGCCAAAATTTGAAACCATGGTGGGAAGTCAGTGAAGATTATTAGATATAAATACTATTCTTTTAATAGAAGATGAAATGAATTTGACAGGGGATAATGATATTGCCTTGAAAGTCTGGCTGATGAGGATTTAAACTGTGCGTACACTGCTTTTGCAAAAACAAATATTGCCTAGGCAATATGGCTAACCTTCCAGGAATATTTTCAAATGCACTTGCGCCTAAGATGTTCGAAGTGAAGGATATTTGGAGACGTGTTTCAAAAATTTGTGAATTTCAAATCTGTTGTTTGCACAAAAGTTCTCTATCTACGTATTTCTCAATTAAGCCAAATGAAAAAATAATTGCCATCTATGCATATAGAAATTCAAAATAGGAAACCAACATGTCATTGATTTATGAGGTAAAAATTGGCAAAATACCTTTCTTGCACAAGCACTAATTGCAGTAGCATACGCCAAAGGAGCTACAGCCAATGCACATGGTGATGCTGCCACCATGAGCCCCAGTGCTCTGTAAACTGATCCTCTGCAAACTACATAAGGAAATCATTATTAGCAGACTAGATATGCTGAGTGAAAAGACATAATATAAAGATGAGGTTGTCCCAGAAATTTTTCATTTCTACATAAGGACCATTAAATATATCATTTCAGACATCCAATCAAAAGGTGGCCTGGGAGAGGGTGAGGTTAGCAACGATAGGTATAAACATCAAGCTATAAGAATGAAATAACACTGTAACTGGTTCAGCAAATCCAATCTAATATTGTTACTGCCTTATATGTCGTTCGACAGGTCCCAATCTAATATTGTTACTGCCTTATATGTCGTTCGACAGGTCCCAATCTAATATTGTTACTGCCTTATATGTCGTTCGACAGGTCATCGGGTCAGTTTATCAATGTACACTATGCATCATTAATATACCCAAAAGCCAATGGGCTTTGAGATAATGCGGACCACAGGCTTCAACTGTGATCATTGAAATGGAAAATGGATCTTTCCCCAAATTGAGACAATATTCCCTAAATGCCTAAGGAATAGGAGGTTGTTAACAAATGTGGCTCTTTCAAAGAATATGTAATATTTAGGATCGGTGGATCCATTAGTATGCTTTCTCATTATCAGAACGGTACTTTGAGGCTTTCAACACAAAACTCACAAAGCCTCATTAGTCATTAATGATCACAGAAGGTCAAGGGAAGAGGCGTCGAAGATCTACCAAAAGAATAACCAGTTTAAAAGAACTAGAAACATTGTAATAGGTTTCATACCACCATGAAAAACCTATGCAGTCCTTTCCCTGGTCTGATTTTCTGTTTTTGAACCCATTTCCATGTTACAAACCAATGTTACCAGGATCTGGGTCGTTTTGGTACATGGTACGGGTAGGATGTACGATACTTCTTCCGGTATGGGGTGGGTGTATACATCAGTGGAACGCTATTTTTGAGTCATGGTTCGCTTAGGATAGGAACACTAATTCGATATTGTATGTAATCATATACAAATATATATATAAGGACACACGTATTTGACTAATATATATATATATATATAAGTAGATATAATTATTATTATAGGTTAAACTATTTTAAAAATATGTCATGTATTTAAATATATAAATTAAAGAAAATAAAATTTTAACTATTCTAAAAATTCAGTGCAGTTTAGAAACTTTCCACTATTCATTAAATTTATTGGGTTTATAAACAATGATATAGATAAAAAAAAAATCAAATTCCAAAAAACACTTGAATATAATTTGATTGGGGGAATCAAAGACAGTAGTTACAAACCATCTTAGCATATGTTTTATACAAATAAATTATATTACGACTATTAACTTACCTTTTCAGATTCATTTCAACAATAACGACAACAAATCTTTCTTCAGTCTTGTGACTCTAGTCGTAAAAATCAATCGTACACGAGACTAGGGTAGCTTAAAACTTTTTTATGTTTCTTTTTTGTTTCACATCAACAGGTTTGTACTTTCCATTTTCCTTTTCGTGTTCTTAAATTTTTAACTCATTATTTTTTCCCCATTTTTCTTTTTTCTCGTTGGACTTCAGCTCTCTTTATGGCTTTAACTTATATACTAAGAGAGACCACATGCGAATAGATGACACACGATAGAGGGAGTCGGTGTGACTATGGCTTGATGATGAATATCTCTGCTAACATCCATGCTTTTGACCAAGCCATGAGTCAGAGACATACGCAGCAAGGTTTTTTTATTTCAGAGGCACTAGTCTGTAAGAAACCTCTCATATTATCCTATATATAACCTCAAGATTTTGCAACCTTCTCTCTTCTATAGATTAGTTGTACTGTACATATCTAGATATGTCGTACCTGCAAATATGTAGTTGGTGCCTCTTCCTTAATATTTATCGACCCAGATTCGAACCAAGCTCAATAGGGTAATGAGCTTAAAAATATCCAAGCATGTCTCGTTTATTTTACAAGCCGATCTTGAACCATCTTTTATCCGAGCGAACATGGGTCGAGCTCGAGCAGTTAAATACATTTTACTGCCCTACATCAGGCCATACAAATCAAGTTTTGGTTTCCTGTGGTTCCCTAGTTTCTAAAGAATATAAAGGTTATACCCAGTGCACAAGGCTCCCGCTTAACTGCAGGGTCTGGGAGAGGCGGATGTTGGCTAGTCTTACCCCCATATGTTTCACATATAGAGAGGTTGCTTCCATGTCTCGAACCCGAGACCAACCGTAGCTTGGGCGAGGGCACTTGCCATCGCACCAAGGTACGACCTCTCTATATGTGACACCTAGTTTCTAAAGAATATGTTCCGTGAAAAAAAAGGAATATAATATTTGAACAAAGAAACATAGTACAAATATAAAATATGTTGGAATATCGAATGATATTGACACCTAAAACGTATGAAGCATGAACGCGGATATGGGACACAAATACAGCATGCCATGACCAAGGCAGAAATTGGAAGTCCTAACAAATTAGATATGGGCGCGGCGAAGAACAATTTCTCTCCCAAGTACATGTGATACCATATGACTATAATGCACAAACTTGCAACTTACAATACAACAATTGTTGGAAGAGGGGGATTTAGAGTTTGCCACTTTGTCCCCTGTCAATAATACAACATGCCTCTGAAGAATTATATTATATTTCAGAGAATTATATTTCAGCAATCCTTCTTCTACCTTTTATAAATGATAATGAACGAAGAAAAATACTCTCTTCCTTTTGACACCCAAAAAATCCTAAATCTAGATTACTGTAACCCTTAACACTACCACCCTGCCTATGGCACCATCATCACAAGGAAAAGATCTGAATACGAAATCACACGAAATAGCTTTGAGCCAACAAATTTACCTCAATCTTGGGTGTCATTATTTCTCCAAGCGTTCATTATCTTATACGCTCAGTTACACCAAGAGCTCCATAAACATATTCCTCCAAAGGAGGGTCCAAAAGTATGACGGCAAACTTGGCTATGACATCAAACTTGGTTACAAGGAACAGGCCTTGCGATTTACTTGTTTATAGGTTTATTGCTTAATGGTAGAACATTTTGTGAGTTGGGAACCTGAAAATTTTTGTCAGTGCCTGGTGTGCTGCAATTGCTGCCATGGGTGGGGGATGGTAGTAGGGTGGGTGGTGCCATGAATGAGGTTGTATTAAACATTAAAGTTAGGGTAAGTTATATTTAGAATTTCGTGAATGGGTGATTAATTAGGAAGAGAAGGATATTTTCATCAAAGAGTATTTGCAAACCACATGAACAGCGTCAGCAAATAGGGGGATTACTCAAATATATAATTTTTAAAAGGGTGTGTCTAATATTGTATTATTAAAAGGGGTAAACTCTCTAAGATCTTCTCTATTCGTTGAACAATTCTTCTACACATTAAAGGAAAGTAATATAATGAATATCTAAGATCTGTTTATCACATAGTTGCCCAGATGCCTGAAGTGATATTTTCAATATTTATAAAATGAACATGTTGAACAAGTGTTGGATGCGTGCCCCGAAGTGTCAATATCCGATAGATACGTTGCCCTTTAGAAATGCATAAAAAAAAAAGACAACTGCTGGAGAGCGTGATCCAGAGCCATTAGCTTGAGTCGCCAATCCCAAGAGAGAACTTCAAAGCTAAGCTATTCACCGGACATGAGTGTGTGTATGCTACGATAAAACATGATTGTTGGACACATGCATTAAACAAAGAACCTTTATCTTGCCTGATGTGCTAAAGAATGGCCACTTGAAAAGAAACGGCCCGATGATGGCAATAGCACCTGATAGAATAACAACTGCTTTGCTGTAATGTTCACCAAAATTATCCAGCCACCTTTGAAGTTGTGGTTTTCTTAGCTGAGCTTCTTCAGTCAATTGCACAATCCTGTTCAGCATCGACTCTTTCCATATCTTATGTGCCTATATTAAAAATTGAACTTAACCTGATAAATATCAGATAAAAGAAAAGATTTACAAGGCATAGCACAGGCATTATTGAACAGGTTACGAATTCTCTTACCCCCCTGAAAATGAGAATAAGTCAAAACATTATGAAAAGAAGGGTATCTAAAAAATTTATTGACAGAAAAAAATCCCAAAAGGTTTTTAAGCCATGTGTATTTCTCATCTACAAGTGTTCAAAGTATAGAGAAAACAGGCAGCACCAAAAAAAATTATAAATATATAAACAAACGCAATAGCAAGAATGATTCAGATCAAGAGATGGAAACCCCTATTTCAGGTGATAAAACTCTCCATTGGTGGAGAAAAAACACCATTTAGAAAGAAAAAAATCAGCTATATGAAAAATTATATTACTATGAACTATTTTGTCCAATGCTATCAATGTGTCCTTGCTAGATCTGCCAATAATATTCAAGCCCAAGAAAGCACCCCACATCCTCCATCTGTGGTATGATGGTATCCATCACCCTGTGACCTACATCATGATGCTATAGATACAAATTATGCAACCCAATTCCACTGTTTTTAACGTAAATAACGTCAAATGGGAACAAGAAAAAAGAACTCTCGTCTAAACTCTCTCAATTCATTATCTTTCAAAATGGAGGAATGCCTCAAATGAGGCTACATATGGGTATTTATAGGAAGGAGGTTGCTTGCCTCTAAGCTAAGAATCTAATTACAATTATGTCCCTAGTAATGAATACTAAAAATAAAAATAAAAAAACTAAAAAACTAAAAAAATGACAAAAAGACAAAAAGGCCCTTATTCACATCACTCTCCCCCCTTGAAACAGTTCGTCCTCGAACTCAGAGGGGAAAGCCTTCAGTGTCACCATCGAGGATAGTAATGAGAGTAGGCTGGGATGGAAACCCCATCATCTCCTCAAGATAATCTGGATCGCCCGAAGAGCGCGACGTTAGGGAAGGGAGCAATCCGAGGCTCTATGGCCAATCACCCCACAAGTGTAACATTTGAATGTTATCGGGTGGGTGCAGAAAGAGGAACCGTGGGAGTCGGAGCAGCAGAGGTGGGCGGAATCACAGGAGCAGTAGAAGTCATAGGAGCTAGAGGAGCTGGAGTGAATCGGCCACGGAGTGAAGGGGCAGTCTGATGGAATGGCTGGACTTTAGTGGCGTACTCGACCGCCTTGGCAAAGGAGGTGACGTCACGTGTAGCGAGATCTCTCTGGATATAGCCCTGAAGACCATGGATATACCGACTGATCTGTTGCTCCTCACTCTCACCGAGGCGGGCACAAGTACAAAGAAGCTGAAAGCGCTCTGTGTAGTCTAAAACTATAGCGTCCTGCCAAAGAGACAGGACCCACAAAAAGAGATCACCCTAGTAAGTGGCGGGAACAAAAGCGGTCATCAACTGTGTCGGAATCTCTGCCCAAGACTGTATAGGAGGCTGGCCCTCAAGAACACGGCGCTGCTCCAAATTATTTCACCAGCGTAGCCTTGAAATTTGGTGGCGGCTAACAGGAGACACCGGTGACGTTTCGGTCGCTTGTACTCAAATATCCTCTCCATGGCAGCAAGCCAATCAACAACGGCATCGGGCTGTAGGTGGCCATCAAGCATTGGGATATCCACCCGAATGTCACCTTGCTCTGAATGTCCACTTGCATACTCCTCGATAGTAACTGAAGACTGAAGGGCTAAGTGTGTAATGGCATCACCACCCTGTCGGGCCAAAGCATCCTCATCTAGGTCATCATCGCATGGCAGAGGCTCGGGAAGTGGTGTTTGCTTTGGTCGTTGCCGAGGTGGTGAATGAGGAGGATCCGGAGCTGGTGGCGGTGGTAATAAAGGGGCGGATGGAGGAGGAATATAAGGTGAAATGGTTCCCGTGGTGGCGAAGGAGGTGGAACGGGAACCAACGGTTGGCAGTAGGGGCAGTGATTCATCGGGTGCCCCTTCTGATAACAAAAAAAACAATGTCGCTCTGCGAGAGGTACATACGGAGTAACCTTTGGACCTGGAGAATCAAAAGGGGAGACATCGGTGCGCTACTCAGTGGGAGGGGGAGGCTCAAACTCTAGAGCGAAGTGGGGATGGGGTGAAGGTGGGCCGTCATATGGGGGTAGGCTAATCCAGTTCCGTACCCGCTTATGTGAGTCAATGGGGGCGAAATGGACGGAGCGGGCATCCCACGCATAATAGGGGTGGGGTACATGTGTTGGGTGGCCGGGTGGTGGTGGAGTGTGGAGAATGGGGGGGCGGATGCGTAGGGAAGGCTATATGGGGTGGGTGGGGATGAGTAGTAGTAGGTGGAGCCGGGGGCATGGAGGGAAGATGATGAGGTTCGAGGTGTTTTTGTGGGTGATGGCGAGGGTAAATGGAGATGTGTTGTAGGGGGTGGTCATGTTGAGGCGGGGTGGGGTATTTGTGATGGTTTTGGGGTGGTAAATAGGGTGGGACAAGAATAAGAGGTGGAGAAAGGTGTGGGGAGGGACTATGTTGATGTGATGAGAGCTTGGGTGGTAGTGGAGGGTGTTTGGGAGATTCTTGTGAATTTTGGAGGGTGAGAGTATTGGGGATGTGTGGGGTTTGAAATTCTAGGATTTGGTGTTCAAGATTTGGGTTAATATGCATGTAGGATTCATTTGACACCAGAATTGTTACCTTTGCTTGTGGGTGAGTTGGATTTGAACCCTTTGTGTGCCGAATGTCACGGATCATCTCGGCGATTGTCGGAGAGTACGTCCCGATCATGGATGGTGCCATTTGAACACATGCTGGGATAAGGAATTGCCGAACATGTGTCGAGATGAGTCGGAAGTGCATGGAGACCCTCGGTGTGCTCACCTGACCCTCGGTGGGTTCATCAAAGGCAGTCGGCGGCTGGATCAGGCCCATTTGGTTTCAGATCTGGGTGGTTCGGCTGCAAAGGTGGTAACCAGTGGGCGGAACTTGGTTTTCAGTGGGTTGGGGTAGAATCGAGTTTGAAACAGGTTGGATTTGGGTCCGGGGTGGGGCGGTTTGGGGTTTCAGTGGGTGGATTGTGTTGTTTCGGGACGAGGTGGTTGTTCTGATGGTTTTTTTGTGTATGTCGGCCAGCAGGGTGTGGTGGTGGGGCGCCACCATTCGTGGTGTTGTTTTATTGGGTGTATATGGGGTTAGAGTTTGGTGGATTAGGGTTTCTTTGTGGTAGGGTTGTAGAATGGGTTGATTTGGGGGAATTAGGGTTAGGGTTTGGTGATCATAAAGGCGGTGTAAGGGCGGTCAGTGATGATTGTTGGTGGAGGAAGTTGATCGTCAAACTCATCCATCTAGGCCATCAATCGGTTGACGACCTCTACGAGACTTTCGTTGGGAATTTCCACGGAGATTTTCTCCTTTCTTGAACCCATCGTGACGTTGTTTACGAGTTTTTATTTTACAACTATAACAACAACAACAACTACGGATAGAACCGACTAAGCTCTGATACCAATTGACATAAATAACGTCAAATGGGAACAAAAAAAGAGGACTCTCGTCTAAATTCTCTCAATTCATTATCTTTCAAAATTGAGGAATGCCTCAAATGAGGCTACATATGGGTATTTATAGGAAGGAGGTGCTTGGCCTCTAAGCTAAGAATCTAATTACAATTATGTCCCTACGAGCCAATAACCTTCCTTTTTCTAAATACTAAACAAAACGAAAATACAATGAACACTAAAAATAAAAGAAAGACTAAAAAAATGACAAAAAGACAAAAAGGTCCTTATTCACATCAGTTTTACACCAAATCATGATCAGCACCACAAGTGACTAGCACACGGGGCCGCCAAGAATCTACCACTCCGACGTTTTTATTTCAAGAGAAGTAGAATAATATTAGCTCAATCAGAAAGTAAAGAATAGATTCTACAGTATTTTCAGCACCAAGATTTCAAAATTAAATTGGAAAAAAAAAAACAGCCAAATCAGAAGGCTTCAGTGGTACACAGGTCATGAGCTTTCGAATTTCTAATAAGTCTAGGTTCTAGGAAGAATTGAGAAAGAAGAAAATATAAGTTAAATTAACGACACCTTAATGGAAACAACAGGGTACTTATAAAAGGAAAACCTCTATAATAATTCTAATAACTTTATGTTTTTACAAATGATAACATTATTGTCAAAGCACAACAGGCTTCAGCAGGAGAAATGTCCAGCTGTTAACACATATATAGTACTATATAGTACAACTGTTTACGGCAATAATTGCTTTAACAAAAGCTGATACTGCTTTGTATTTCTGGATTGCTATTAATATTTAGTTTTTTTTTTCAAGAAAAAAAACTGCTCCTGCCTTAGGTAATAGCAGTCCCCTTCACGAATTACCCAAGAAAATTATTGAAACACACACACACACATAGAGCATGTTAAGATATTTCTCTATGTCTAAGCCTTGTAATGCATGTCATAGCAGTTTTTTCCAAAATGTCATGATATTTTTTAATAATAAGAGACTTGAAACAAGTTAAAGACTATACCTTCACTATCATCATACCATCCACATTCCTTGCACCACCAGGAATGCTATCACCAACTATGTCTAAGCCTTGTAATGCATGTCATAGCAGTTTTTTCCAAATGTTATGATATTTTTTAATAATTTAAAAGAGACTTGAAACAAGTTAAAGACTATACCTTCACTATCATCATACCATCCACATTCCTTGCACCACCAGGAATGCTATCACCAACATTCCTTTCCACTGGTTTGACTTCCCCTGTCAAGTGCTCGATAGTAATTGTTGATCTACCTTGATAAACTTCACAGTCTACAGGCACTGACTGATCATAATACCAACTAACATTATGACCCTTCAAAATGTCCATCAGCGATGAACTTAAAACATAATTAAAGAAAAAAAATATGAGTAAACAATGCAATGAATTCATCATAGATTCAAGACAACAAATTTTTAAAAGGAAGGATCAATAAATCAGTTAACAAAACCATTCTTTTAACACCATAACATTATTATCAGTTACGTAAGTCCTGATTTTATGTTATTTTTATGTTATGAGCTTTATACGTTATAAGTTGTGTTCTGCATTGAATCTTAATTTGATTCACTATGCGATTCACAAGTCGAAATTCACGGGTTTTAAATTGACGATACCATTCGTGATTTCACAAGTATGGTCCTGTCAAGCATTGTTATGTGAGAAACATGATTTACTTAACATTTATGCATCTAAGAATGACAGTGCCGTGCAAAAATGTTGTGAGAGAAGCTCATTGATTTTTGAGAGACAGGGAACTAGCAGAGAGTTTTTTTAACTGTAAAAGGAAAAATGGAGTCAATAGACTCACGATGGAGTAAGCCCATTATGAGATTCAATGCTTAGAACAACTACCTGTTTTTAATGCTCGCCTGTTTGCTTACAGACCAAAAGTCTCATGCTTTATGTAAGTGTAAAAACTGTACATTGTGCAGAATATTGTGAAAGGAAACACAAAATACAAGTCTTTCTCAAACTTCAGATATACATGTACAATCTGAGAATTTACTAAAAAGTATGCATACAAGTACAACTAAAATATATCAATGTGTGCCTAATAGTCTCCTACATTTTGTATGCCATCTCTGATATTTGATTTGATTGCTTCGAGTTATTTATAATGTTATAATAATAACATAATATACAAACTACTCTGAATAATATACTTCTGTACTAATAACACATTATTTAAGAGCAACCTTTAAAGTTGCCAAGAAGGAAGTGGCAAAAACAATATATTTAAGTGCGACTCAAAACTCTTTTTCAGTCTCAAACCATACCCTTTCAAGGCCAGGGCCCAGACATGTGATCTTATCTAAGAACCACACTGTGATAAGCAACAGCATGCAGAAGCAAATAGCTTTAGATGTCAATAGATATCATAATTTTATTAAAGAAAGAAAAATGTATGTAGATCTCACAAATAAATACATATCATCTTTATAATTACGCACCTCGCCAGCTTTGACCAATATATATGAACCAACTTCTAAATCATTCACGGGGATCTCATGGTATGTCAGATCAGAAAAAATAGGTGAGTTTCTATCATTGACTTCCAGCACAAGGGCAAACTCTGGATGATTCTCTTTCAACTCCTTGACATCAACCTTAGAGCGGCTGGTGAAATACTCTTCGGCTGCAGTCATAATATAGGTTAGGCAACAATTTACTCATTTATTCTTAATCGGAAGCTGTCTGAATGAGCCAGTTTGAGCATACTTACCAATATGAGCCAAATTGAACATTGCAAGAAGCAAGCCTCCTTCCAACGGGTTCCCCATAAACACTGATGCAAATGCCGCAAGAGCCATCAGTACATGAATATTGATTTTTCCACCAACAATATCCACGAGAGCATCAAATGACGCTGAGACCTGACATTCAAAATCGCATAAATATTTAAAAAATTACTAGAGCAAAAAGATCATCTTATCACAAGATCAAAAAGGCTCGAAATTGTATTCCAGTCCAAATATTCAAAAAAAAGAGGTGCATTACTTCTTGGAAATATGTAAACAATAAAAAATATTTATATGCATACTGCAATGAAGAGTGGGTACCACCAATTCAACACTATATAAACAACAATAACCTGTCAGAGACACTACCCCCCTTAGCACCATGGTTCAAAGTCTAGGTCTTGGTCCCCGTATCGGACGCCCCATTTTCAACTCGGTCGCGGTATTGGGCGACACGCAAAGATATGCTATTTAGAGAGCCCAAAAAATTCCGGAAAAAAATATAGAAAATTTTGAAAAAATAAGATTAATATTGTGGACCAATTAGATAAGTTCAAAACCATCCTTTAATATGCATATCATTGCCAAATTGATTATACTGACGCACGTCCCACTTGTTAGATGCAATATTCCATAATAAATTAATATTAAGTTTGGAAAACAATCTAATGGCACATAAAACTTGATAAGAAAAAGTTACATAGAAATTAATTAGAAATGATTATATTGCTTTCATCATTTTCATCTTTCTATCTAGTTGCGACAATGATCATGGTAACTAAGGATAATTTCTTGCCGTAGAAGCCATTCTACAAATAAAGAGGATACAAATGTTATGTTTTTACAAATGATTACAAATATTAAGGAATTTTTCTAATTTTTTTAAAAATAGTACCAATTTATTTACAATGTACCACATATTTTTATTAAGAAATTATAAGAAATAGTAACAATTCATTTAAAATGTTAAACAAATTAAAAATGTACAACACTTTTTAAAAATACTGTCTATTTTGCACTTAGCCCACATTATTTTATGTTCCAAAAAGTACTTTGCCTATTTTTTTGACAACTATTTTTTAGGTTTAGGATAAGAGAAGAGAGGGTTTGTGACTTTTATATGGTGAGGGACTTTTTGAAACAAAAGAAAAAGCTTAAACTACACGTCAATTAAAAAAGATGTCGAGTGAATTTCCGTCTAATTACCAAAAAATTATTAAGAAATAGTACTGGTTTATTAAATACGGACAGAAATTTATAAGATTGTTGTATTACTAATTTTAATTTATCATTTTCTATTCTTATGAAAAACGTTATCAAATGTACAAACAATTAACTTTCATTTATCTATACGATAAAGTTAATTTTTATTTTGTACAAAATAATGAACTTTTAAACACAAGTTGAGTGAGCTCTAAAGATAAAGAAGTGAAATGAGCTCTTAAAAAAGTGAAGTGAGAATTATTCATCAAAAAAATGATATCTTAACTGTAAACCACAAACCCCATCTCCTAAGTTAATCCCCTTAACCCCAAACATAAAAATCAAAAAGACAACAGCAGACGGACATCCAAAAAAAAAAAAAAAAAAGAACCCTAACGAAAACACGAAGAGATGAAAAAGGCCATCTTAGCTGATCACAACGATTTTGAGTTCTTTAAGGTTGTGATTTCTTTTGATCTTCTGCCAAAGGTTACGATTTCATCTTTATGCCCTTCTCTTTTTTATAAACTTTTTTTCTCACTTCGGATTTCTTCTCATCTCGTCAGTCTCGGTCAAGATATCAGCGTTACATTTCGGAATCGCCGATATCTCGGCGATATACCACGATACTTATTATATTTTGTTTCGCCTCTCGTAATCAAAATGGTGACTTGCGATATCGAGACAACTCGGCCAAGACTTTGAACCATGCTTGAGACACTATATCGAATTTTATCTATTCAACAAGAAAATTTTGAAAATATGATTTTATAATGCTATAAATCATATATGCTACACAAGAGTGGCATGAAAGATGATGTATTTGGAAATTTTTCCCAGTTGAAGTATAAATTAGTTTGATAGACTTAAAAAAACAATAAAAAGACAAAAGGGGCAATAACCACAATATTTTGTGGCCACCCACATGGAGTCTATCCAGACATTACGAGAAGATTTTTTTATCACATGCTGAAATTTAATT
Source organism: Sambucus nigra (assembly GCA_949130495.1). Taxonomy (NCBI): domain Eukaryota; kingdom Viridiplantae; phylum Streptophyta; class Magnoliopsida; order Dipsacales; family Adoxaceae; genus Sambucus; species Sambucus nigra. The sequence continues at coordinate 24,378 of CASBWL010000519.1, forward strand.
AGATGAACCTTTAACAAAAAAGAACAATGGTGGACCAGCAGTCCACAAAAATGGAACTATAAATTTTATAATTCCTATACTTAAAGAACCCTAGCTACTTTAATCTATATTCGTTTGAGTGTCCCTCGTATCATTGCAAAACTTTTAACCTCCATTTAAGTACTCTTCATTTGTGCGATCAATGACTACATCATTTATGGCCAAAACCTCTCTCTTTAGCTCTCTCTCTCTCTCTCTCCCTCCCTCCCTCTCTCTCTGATGTGTAGATGCTGCCAAGGAACCGAAGGACCTTCCCGAGCACAGGATAGGTAAATGAGAGATAGAGAGCATTTTTGGGGTTCGTTCTCCATCGCAATTGAATAGAGCCTTCAAAGATCAAGGCAATACTCGAGATGCCACCTCCGACCACTCTGAAACAACTAAAGAGTCTCATGGGCAACCTACATTCGCGAATTTATTCCAAACCTCTCAACGAAAGCCCTTTGCCTCAAAAAGATTCTCGAATGGCCATTTCAAAATCGTCCATACATTTAGAGAACAACGACCAAACCTACTGATTCCGGAAGTAAACTCCTCACTACCAGGGAAGAAAAGCTAGTAGGTTTGGGCCTTCGTTACACCCAAAGGGTGTTCACTTCTTCTTCGTCAATTTTCATTCGATTTGTTGTGGATTGGATGATGGAAAAAGCAACAAGCTATGGCTTCAAAGCTTACCTTATTATTATGAAAAGAAGAAAGGACTCCATATTAATTGAGGTATGTGGATTCCAAGGTTTGGCAAATCTAAGCGTTGGCATGTGCCTTGGATTAATTATCTCTTTTCTGACCTAACTCCCCCTACACTTCAACTCTCATTCTAAGCTAGCAGAATCAGCAGGCCCTCCTTCCAATTCCGTTCCATCCATTTTCGAGGGGTGGGGATTTTGCATGGAATTTGGTGTTGGAGAGCATGATATACATTGTGGGCACACTACCTAACAGCTTAAGCTTTTGGGTCAGATGGTGATTCAACATGATATCAGAGCTCTTTGGTCTCGGCAAGGTCTCCCAACCTGCACTTTGCTCCCCCTTTGTTTGTGCACATAGTGCATCTCGGTTTATCTTTCCACGTGCTTTTGGGAGTCGTTCATGAGGGGAAGTATTGGAGAGCATGATATACATTGTGGGCACACAACCTAACAGCTTAAGCTTTAGGGTCAGATGGTAATTCAATATTTGGCAAGTAAGCCTCCGCCTCTCCTTTTTAGCGAAAACGATTAAACTAAACTAAACAACATTAAAGATGTGCCCCCAGTTGAGGGCGGGAATCGGCGGGACATGCGTGCGGCAAAAGGGTGTAAAGATCAGAACAATAAAGGTACAGTGCATTCAAAACTCGATTACCAAGTCAATCTCATAATCATTGTCCCCACCACAACAAACCAAGGGGAAGGGACCAAAACGGTGCATTTGGAGCTTGCTACGGGCCTTTATCGAGCTGGAATACGAAGAAACAGCGAAGGGTATTTGTGTGATCCTTATACGCGGCATACATCCAGAGTTGGGAAGCTGCAAGGGCGATCGGCGTCAATGTAGAGGATCCCTAGACAATTTAGAATGGAGACAGACGATGGAGTTGTTAACAACATTTTCAAAAGCAAACTCGACCTGAGCAATCACAATTTTCCAATGCCGAGGTGTGTCATAACGAGGCATTAGAGCAAATCCTAACATTCCAGTTGACCACCTTAGTTTGGCCATCAGCCTAGGAGTTAAAAGTCGTCAAAAATGATCGATAAACCAAATGTCTCTGTAAGATGCGACACTGCAGGCACACCATGTAACAGGATGATCTCCTTAAAGTGACCACATGGGATGCACATCTGAGGGGCAAAAGCAAGTAATGAAGTGAGTCATCTTGGCCACCTTTGAGAACCAGCGAACTAAAAACAAAGATAGGGTCATGGCCACAAGTTGCGAAGACCCTAAATAAAGTCCATAAAGCATCCGCCAAGATCGGTCTAAAACAAGCAAAGGGGTGTAAAGGTCCGCGTTGTAGTGTTGTCCTTGGCCATCTAACTACACAGTATCAAGGATGACGTTTGTGTCCCACCGCATAGTGGGCCACAACAACAGCTCTCAAAGCATGAAGCAAGTGTGCGCAACCCTCATGTGACATGTTAGCCTGCTGGCATCTAAGAAGCAAGGACACGGACACAGAGACACACTGACGCGACAAATCTAAAAATATTAGGATACGTCAATAAATGAATCTATTTCAATCAGTTTATATAAAGAAAACAAGAACGTGAAAAGAAAAGAAAAAATAAAGAACATTTTGAATACTTACTAAGAAGAATGAATTAATATCTTAATGAAGAAGATAAAAATGAATGTTTTTTAAAATAAAGATTATTGTGGAGAACCATTCTAATACCAATAAAGTGGGGGAGAAATATTTGTTATATTCTTTAATAGATAAGACCAAAACAATGCAACCAATTTAACTTATATTGCTATAATATACTTATTATACATTAAGTATAGACACGTGCAAACAAGTTTTGGATGCGTGAAGTGATGGACATGTGAAATCAAGTGTATGATTGTTTATTTTATATTTAAATTATGGACACGTGAGAAGGAGTGTCGGACAAGCGTCCGAGAGTGTCGGTATCCGACATGTGTTGAACACGGACATGTTGCCTTCTCAGAAGAGTGGGTGTTTTTATAGGCCGGCGTCAATCTCAACAATAACTTTCTCCTAGAGTGGGGAAGCGAATATGCAAAGGGTTTTCCATGAAAGAGGAGAAAGCCCCCCAAAGTGTCGCTATACGTTGCTTGCAATCTGAGAGGATGGGGCCTTGTGTGAATTCGTGACATAAAGATTGCGCACCTCATCAATTTCGTAAACTTGACTTGGGATGATGACTAACGCATGGCTACAACGACTAAGAGCATTCGCAACCTGATTTTCCTTCCTTGGTTTGTATTGGAAATCGAAAGTATACCATTGTAGGAAGAAAGTACATTTTGCATGTCAATTATTAGTCCGGCTTTGGTAGTGGAGATATCAGAGGGCCTCATGATCCAATTGTTGATGCACTTTGTATGCAAAAGCTATGCTTGTGAAAACTTGAGCGCTTTGACACTAGCATAGAGCTCTAGGTCATACGTTGAGTAGTTTGGGGTGGCTCCCGAGAGCTTCTAGGTGAAGAAGGTGACTGACTTATTGTCCTGTCTCGTAATGGCACTAATACCCGTCCTGCAAGCGTTACAAGAAAGCTTAATAAGCTAAGTGAAATCCGGGAGAGCAATTATTGGAGTTGTGGTCATGAGAGTCGTGATGTGCCGAAAAGCCCGATCAGTCGCATAAGTCCAACGAAACTCAATGGCAGAGGAGACACCCATCAAGTCAATAATCGGAGCCATGATAGTACTGAACTCAGTGATGACTGAAAGTGAAATCATGTGAGGCCGTGAAAATTGTGCACCTGTGACATGGAGGCGGGAGTCGGCCAGTCGATGATGGTTTAGACCTTAAAGGAGTCAACCCGCAAGTCGTTACTTGAGACCACATAACCAAAAAGGTTTTAAGAAAACCGTCATAAGCATTTCTTTCAATGAAGGTGGAAATGCTCGGA
>CASBWL010000520.1:0-2500 GCA_949130495.1 Sambucus nigra
TACTTACACATGCATGGCTTAATCTTTGAGACAAGCATATGACTACTGGCAGGATCAACCAGGTAGCATTCCTCATCGACACTGAGATCGCGTGACCCTAACCGATGTAACCGGCGAGAGTCAAGACGAAACCCAATCGTCGTTCGTAAGAAGCGAGAACACTTAGTTAGGGCAAACAGAAGCCCGAAGACCCCTTGCCCAAAAAAGGTTCCATATCCATGAGATCAAGCATCCTCCACGAGCCCTGCATACACACGCACGATGGCGAGGCAAACATGGATCGCGAATAGCACTTCAAGGTTCACCCAACGCCGCATAAGAAGCATTAGGAGAAAACGGGACAATAACACGAGCGAATTCCTTCATTATCGGTATGCAACACAAGAAACCAACTTGAGCCCAAGGCAGATAGCTCTTGAACGCAACATGAAGAGGTTTGCACAAAGGGCCGTCACTGCACAAGCAGGGATTCGACCAACCCGCACAAACCAAACACAACTCACGCGCTTAAGGTGCCGCACAAGCAAAAAGTCGTGGTCGAAATTCCAGCAACACGAAGGAAACTAGAATATTCGATTGCACAAGCTAATACCTGAACGGGACGGTGGGCACGACATTTCTTTCCTTTAAAAGCGACAGGGACAAGAGGAAAAGCTCACACGCACTGACGCCCATGCATGTTTCGCTTATTTTTCGTCGGGACAATGGGGAGGATCAACGCACACACAACATCACCCAAAAGTGGAGCTGTGTACTTTGATCCCCCCATGCTCCTTAGGCGTGCAAGAGCTTTCACTCCGACACATCCCAAGAACCCACCCTCCCGCGCCGGTAATCCAACGTGTTCTAGATTCCTCTAATCGAGACATGCGCGCAGAACAAAGTACCTCTACATGCCACGTTCTTCGTTCACTAGAACACAAGGGATTACAAGGTGGGAGGATGGACAGGCAAGCGAGGAGCAACACTTGCCTGATGCCCATGCATCATTCTGAGGGACATGACAAGGGAGATCGCCCGGTCATTTCTACCCCAGAGTGATTAGAACATGTAATCTCAGATCACATGAACGTATCTCACCCCAAAGCAATTAGAACGTTAAATCTCCCCCATCCTTTCGGGGGGATGCCAGGACATCGCATCTCCCCACGAGGGTAATCACACAGTCGGATAACCATCCCATCTTCGTGATTCCGAAGCTTCACGAAGATCGAATGCAAATCCCACTGTGTGATTTCCCCCGTATTCCTGGGAACGCCTAGGCGCTCGTTCCCCGACCCTTCCCGAAGGAAGGGGAGGTTGGCTAGGAACATCACCCCCCTCTATATAACATCTTAACAAAAATTCCAAAGTGGTAGCAGTAGACATGAACTGCGATAAGTTCGAAAAATTTCCTTGCACTGGGAAAGGTCACCCAACGTCAGGCATCGCGTGAGGTTGTATGCCTGTTTTCCAAGCATTACCTCGACGACATTGTCTTGGTTCACTGGTATCGGTGGGCATCACGTGAGGTTCGGTTATTTTTCGGCATCACCCGACCGAAATTGCCTGGTTTATGCACGACCTGACCGACTTTGCCTATATATTTTGGGAGTCACCTGGACGTGCATGGGAATAGATCGACCAATTTCTTGGGTCGCTTAGGCATCACCTTTAATGTATTTCATTGTTGCTAGGCATCGCGTGAGGTTGTATCCTTATCGTGTCGGGACTTTTGTGGGTGCCAACCTGCATCTTGGGTTGGGCATCCCAGGTTGGCGCCACTATTTCTTTCGACATTGGGTTGCCTTGCCATGATACCCAATCGGGTTCCAACTTGCATGGGCATTCAGGCAACATTTGGGCACATTTTCGACGTGCGCTCAAAACGGTCGACCGACGTGCCGTGTCGGTCGGCCGACAGCATGTTTCGCTTTTGGCGACCCCTTGTATCGGGCATATCTAGGGACGTTGCCTTGTTTCTAGGCATCATTCAAATGACTTTCAGGCAACATCTGTGCACAGTTCCGTTCTGCACTGAAAACGGTCAGCCGGTGTGCCACGCCGGTCGGTCGACTTTTGGTGACCCATTCTCTATCGGACATTTCTAGGAACATTTGGCCATTGGGTACCTTGCCTAGGTGTTCCATGTTTGCTCGAATGACTTTCATCAGGCAACATTTGGGCACCGTTTTCATTATGCGCTGGAAACGGTCGACCGACGTGCCGTGTCGGTCGGCCGACGATCGGGCGACTTTCGGTGACCCCTAGTATCGGGCATATCTAGGGACCTCAGTTACTTGCGGACGTTGCCTTGTATGTAGTCATCATTGGAATGACTTTCAGGCAACATTTGGACAACGTTTTCGTTCTGCCCTGGAAACGGTCGACCGACGTTTTTTGTCGGTCGGCCGACGGTCGGGCAGCTCTTGGCGACCCTTTTTTCGGGACTTTTTTGGGTCATCGGGGCTTAGTGGACTTGTTTTGGGGTGTTTTTATGCATCGGTCATGCGTCGGTAGC
>CASBWL010000520.1:12500-15000 GCA_949130495.1 Sambucus nigra
TCGCGTGAGGTTGTATCCTTATCGTGTCGGGACTTTTGTGGGTGCCAACCTGCATCTTGGGTTGGGCATCCCAGGTTGGCGCCACTATTTCTTTCGACATTGGGTTGCCTTGCCATGATACCCAATCGGGTTCCAACTTGCATGGGCATTCAGGCAACATTTGGGCACATTTTCGACGTGCGCTCAAAACGGTCGACCGACGTGCCGTGTCGGTCGGCCGACAGCATGTTTCGCTTTTGGCGACCCCTTGTATCGGGCATATCTAGGGACGTTGCCTTGTTTCTAGGCATCATTCAAATGACTTTCAGGCAACATCTGTGCACAGTTCCGTTCTGCACTGAAAACGGTCAGCCGGTGTGCCACGCCGGTCGGTCGACTTTTGGTGACCCATTCTCTATCGGACATTTCTAGGAACATTTGGCCATTGGGTACCTTGCCTAGGTGTTCCATGTTTGCTCGAATGACTTTCATCAGGCAACATTTGGGCACCGTTTTCATTATGCGCTGGAAACGGTCGACCGACGTGCCGTGTCGGTCGGCCGACGATCGGGCGACTTTCGGTGACCCCTAGTATCGGGCATATCTAGGGACCTCAGTTACTTGCGGACGTTGCCTTGTATGTAGTCATCATTGGAATGACTTTCAGGCAACATTTGGACAACGTTTTCGTTCTGCCCTGGAAACGGTCGACCGACGTTTTTTGTCGGTCGGCCGACGGTCGGGCAGCTCTTGGCGACCCTTTTTTCGGGACTTTTTTGGGTCATCGGGGCTTAGTGGACTTGTTTTGGGGTGTTTTTATGCATCGGTCATGCGTCGGTAGCGGTCATCGGTCATGCTAAAAAATTCGAACCTCTGCTGCTCTGGACTCACCCCCCCTCATATAACATCTTAACGAAATTTTCAAAGTGGTAGCAGTAGACATCAACTGCAATAAGATGAGTACTCGGGTATTCCCTTTGCCAAAGTTTGAGGGCGTCCATGGGAAGTCATAATATGTTGTTGGGAAGGTCTGGGAAGCTTGCCTAGGCATTTGGAAAAACTTTGAAAAAAAATGTCGGTCGACCGATTTTTTCGTCGGTCGACCGACGCGCGAGGTTCCTTACCGGGTGCTGCCGGGCTGTGATCGAGGTTTCCCGTGCGCGCGAGGTTCCTTACCGGGTTCTCTCGGTATCGTGATCGAGTTTTTCGTCGGTTGACCGACGCGCGAGGTTCCTTACCTGGTTTTCCAGGTAGCGTGACCGAGTTTTCTCGGTAGCCCGAGGTTCCTCTCCGGGTTTTCCCGGTAGCGTGACCGAGTTTTCTCGGTAGCCTGAGGTTCCTCTCCGGGTTTTCCCGGTAGCGTGACCGAGTTTTCTCGGTAGCGTGAGGTTCCTTCCCGGTACTGTTTTTCATCGGTCGACCGACATTGTCCTGCTATTTTTGGTCGGCCGACCGACTTTGCCCATTTTGGGCCGACATTGCCTTGGTTCTATGCATCACCCTAAATACTTGTTGGGTGGTTTGGGTATTACCTTGGCAACATGGGTCGAGTTTTCTCGTGCACGCGAGGTTCCTTCCTCGGATGGATTTCCTTGTTGGGCGCCGGTCGACCGACTGTATCGTCGGCTGAACGACATTGCCTTGCATCGGGCGACCGACTTTGCCCATTTTTGGGCATCACCCAAATGACTTTACCTTATTTCTAGGCATCATCCGACCGACATTGCTTGTTTCTAGGCATAACTCGACCGACCTTGCCTTGTTTCTGGGCATCGTCCGACCGAAAAATTCCTTGTTTCTAGGCATCACCCGAGAGCACGAGGTTCACTCGCAGGAGCGCGCCTAGTTGTCTCGTGCGGGTGACGTTCCTTACTTGAATGTATTTCCTTGTTGGGCGTCGGTCGACCGACATTGCCTTGCATCGGCGGACCGACTTTGCCCATTTTTGGGTATCACCTTGTTGCTAGGCATCGCCTTGTTGGGTATCACTTTGCCCATTTCGAGGCATCACCTTGCCGACATTGTCTTGTTTCCAGGCATCACCAGACCGACAGTTGCCTTGTTCCCGGGCATCACCCTGTCGACATTGCCTTGCTGCTAGGTCGACCGATTTTTTCGTCGGTTGACCGACGCGCGAGGTTCCTTACCGGGTGCTGTCGGGCAGTGATCGAGGTTTCTCGTCCGCGCGAGGTTACTTACCTGGTTTTCCCGATAGTGTGACCGAGTTTTCTCGTGCGCATTAGGTTCTCTCCCGGTAGCATGACCGAGTTTTCTCGGTAGCGTCAGGTTCCTTCCCGGTACTGGGCGTCGGTCGACCGACGTCGGCCGACCGACATTGCCTCGCTATTTTTCGTCGGCCGACCGACTTTGCCTTGGTTTTATGCATCACCCTAAATAATTGTTGGGTGGTTTGGGTATTACCTTGGCAACATGGGTCGAGTTTTCTCGGTAGCGTGAGGTTCCTTCCCGGTACTGGGCGTCGGTCGATCGACGTCGGTCGACCGACATTGCCTCGTTTTTC
>CASBWL010000520.1:22500-25000 GCA_949130495.1 Sambucus nigra
AATCGAGACATGCGCGCAGAACAAAGTACCTCTACATGCCACGTTCTTCGTTCACTAGAACACAAGGGATTACAAGGTGGGAGGATGGACAGGCAAGCGAGGAGCAACACTTGCCTGATGCCCATGCATCATTCTGAGGGACATGACAAGGGAGATCGCCCGGTCATTTCTACCCCAGAGTGATTAGAACATGTAATCTCAGATCACATGAACGTATCTCACCCCAAAGCAATTAGAACGTTAAATCTCCCCCATCCTTTCGGGGGGATGCCAGGACATCGCATCTCCCCACGAGGGTAATCACACAGTCGGATAACCATCCCATCTTCGTGATTCCGAAGCTTCACGAAGATCGAATGCAAATCCCACTGTGTGATTTCCCCCGTATTCCTGGGAACGCCTAGGCGCTCGTTCCCCGACCCTTCCCGAAGGAAGGGGAGGTTGGCTAGGAACATCACCCCCCTCTATATAACATCTTAACAAAAATTCCAAAGTGGTAGCAGTAGACATGAACTGCGATAAGTTCGAAAAATTTCCTTGCACTGGGAAAGGTCACCCAACGTCAGGCATCGCGTGAGGTTGTATGCCTGTTTTCCAAGCATTACCTCGACGACATTGTCTTGGTTCACTGGTATCGGTGGGCATCACGTGAGGTTCGGTTATTTTTCGGCATCACCCGACCGAAATTGCCTGGTTTATGCACGACCTGACCGACTTTGCCTATATATTTTGGGAGTCACCTGGACGTGCATGGGAATAGATCGACCAATTTCTTGGGTCGCTTAGGCATCACCTTTAATGTATTTCATTGTTGCTAGGCATCGCGTGAGGTTGTATCCTTATCGTGTCGGGACTTTTGTGGGTGCCAACCTGCATCTTGGGTTGGGCATCCCAGGTTGGCGCCACTATTTCTTTCGACATTGGGTTGCCTTGCCATGATACCCAATCGGGTTCCAACTTGCATGGGCATTCAGGCAACATTTGGGCACATTTTCGACGTGCGCTCAAAACGGTCGACCGACGTGCCGTGTCGGTCGGCCGACAGCATGTTTCGCTTTTGGCGACCCCTTGTATCGGGCATATCTAGGGACGTTGCCTTGTTTCTAGGCATCATTCAAATGACTTTCAGGCAACATCTGTGCACAGTTCCGTTCTGCACTGAAAACGGTCAGCCGGTGTGCCACGCCGGTCGGTCGACTTTTGGTGACCCATTCTCTATCGGACATTTCTAGGAACATTTGGCCATTGGGTACCTTGCCTAGGTGTTCCATGTTTGCTCGAATGACTTTCATCAGGCAACATTTGGGCACCGTTTTCATTATGCGCTGGAAACGGTCGACCGACGTGCCGTGTCGGTCGGCCGACGATCGGGCGACTTTCGGTGACCCCTAGTATCGGGCATATCTAGGGACCTCAGTTACTTGCGGACGTTGCCTTGTATGTAGTCATCATTGGAATGACTTTCAGGCAACATTTGGACAACGTTTTCGTTCTGCCCTGGAAACGGTCGACCGACGTTTTTTGTCGGTCGGCCGACGGTCGGGCAGCTCTTGGCGACCCTTTTTTCGGGACTTTTTTGGGTCATCGGGGCTTAGTGGACTTGTTTTGGGGTGTTTTTATGCATCGGTCATGCGTCGGTAGCGGTCATCGGTCATGCTAAAAAATTCGAACCTCTGCTGCTCTGGACTCACCCCCCCTCATATAACATCTTAACGAAATTTTCAAAGTGGTAGCAGTAGACATCAACTGCAATAAGATGAGTACTCGGGTATTCCCTTTGCCAAAGTTTGAGGGCGTCCATGGGAAGTCATAATATGTTGTTGGGAAGGTCTGGGAAGCTTGCCTAGGCATTTGGAAAAACTTTGAAAAAAAATGTCGGTCGACCGATTTTTTCGTCGGTCGACCGACGCGCGAGGTTCCTTACCGGGTGCTGCCGGGCTGTGATCGAGGTTTCCCGTGCGCGCGAGGTTCCTTACCGGGTTCTCTCGGTATCGTGATCGAGTTTTTCGTCGGTTGACCGACGCGCGAGGTTCCTTACCTGGTTTTCCAGGTAGCGTGACCGAGTTTTCTCGGTAGCCCGAGGTTCCTCTCCGGGTTTTCCCGGTAGCGTGACCGAGTTTTCTCGGTAGCCTGAGGTTCCTCTCCGGGTTTTCCCGGTAGCGTGACCGAGTTTTCTCGGTAGCGTGAGGTTCCTTCCCGGTACTGTTTTTCGTCGGTCGACCGACATTGTCCTGCTATTTTTGGTCGGCCGACCGACTTTGCCCATTTTGGGCCGACATTGCCTTGGTTCTATGCATCACCCTAAATACTTGTTGGGTGGTTTGGGTATTACCTTGGCAACATGGGTCGAGTTTTCTCGTGCACGCGAGGTTCCTTCCTCGGATGGATTTCCTTGTTGGGCGCCGGTCGACCGACTGTATCGTCGGCTGAACGACATTGCCTTGCATCGGGCGACCGACTTTGCCCATTTTTGGGCATCACCCAAATGACTTTACCTTAT
>CASBWL010000520.1:55000-56191 GCA_949130495.1 Sambucus nigra
GCCACGTTCTTCGTTCACTAGAACACAAGGGATTACAAGGTGGGAGGATGGACAGGCAAGCGAGGAGCAACACTTGCCTGATGCCCATGCATCATTCTGAGGGACATGACAAGGGAGATCGCCCGGTCATTTCTACCCCAGAGTGATTAGAACATGTAATCTCAGATCACATGAACGTATCTCACCCCAAAGCAATTAGAACGTTAAATCTCCCCCATCCTTTCGGGGGGATGCCAGGACATCGCATCTCCCCACGAGGGTAATCACACAGTCGGATAACCATCCCATCTTTGTGATTCCGAAGCTTCACGAAGATCGAATGCAAATCCCACTGTGTGATTTCCCCCGTATTCCTGGGAACGCCTAGGCGCTCGTTCCCCGACCCTTCCCGAAGGAAGGGGAGGTTGGCTAGGAACATCACCCCCCTCTATATAACATCTTAACAAAAATTCCAAAGTGGTAGCAGTAGACATGAACTGCGATAAGTTCGAAAAATTTCCTTGCACTGGGAAAGGTCACCCAACGTCAGGCATCGCGTGAGGTTGTATGCCTGTTTTCCAAGCATTACCTCGACGACATTGTCTTGGTTCACTGGTATCGGTGGGCATCACGTGAGGTTCGGTTATTTTTCGGCATCACCCGACCGAAATTGCCTGGTTTATGCACGACCTGACCGACTTTGCCTATATATTTTGGGAGTCACCTGGACGTGCATGGGAATAGATCGACCAATTTCTTGGGTCGCTTAGGCATCACCTTTAATGTATTTCATTGTTGCTAGGCATCGCGTGAGGTTGTATCCTTATCGTGTCGGGACTTTTGTGGGTGCCAACCTGCATCTTGGGTTGGGCATCCCAGGTTGGCGCCACTATTTCTTTCGACATTGGGTTGCCTTGCCATGATACCCAATCGGGTTCCAACTTGCATGGGCATTCAGGCAACATTTGGGCACATTTTCGACGTGCGCTCAAAACGGTCGACCGACGTGCCGTGTCGGTCGGCCGACAGCATGTTTCGCTTTTGGCGACCCCTTGTATCGGGCATATCTAGGGACGTTGCCTTGTTTCTAGGCATCATTCAAATGACTTTCAGGCAACATCTGTGCACAGTTCCGTTCTGCACTGAAAACGGTCAGCCGGTGTGCCACGCCGGTCGGTCGACTTTTGGTGACCCATTCTCTATCGGACATTT
>CASBWL010000521.1:15000-17500 GCA_949130495.1 Sambucus nigra
CTCGGTCATGCTACCGGGAGAGAACCTAATGCGCACGAGAAAACTCGGTCACACTACCGGGAAAACCAGGTAAGGAACCTCGCGCGGACGAGTAACCTCGATCACTTCCCGACAGCACCCTGTAAGGAACCTCGCGCGTCGGTCGACCGACGAAAAAATCGGTCGACCTAGCAGCAAGGCAATGTCGACAGGGTGATGCCCGGGAACAAGGCAACAGTCGGTCTGGTGATGCCTGGAAACAAGACAATGTCGGCAAGGTGATGCCTCGAAACAAGGCAATGTCGGTCGGGTGATGCCTAGCAACAAGGTGATACCCAAAAATGGGCAAAGTCGGTCCGCCGATGCAAGGCAATGTCGGTCGACCGACGCCCAACAAGGAAATACATTCAAGGAAGGAACCTCACCCGCACGAGACAACTAGGCGCGCTCCTGCGAGTGAACCTCGTGCTCTCGGGTGATGCCTAGAAACAAGGAATTTTTCGGTCGGACGATGCCCAGAAAAAAGGCAAGGTCGGTCGAGTTATGCCTAGAAACAAGCAATGTCGGTCGGATGATGCCTAGAAATAAGGTAAAGTCATTTGGGTGATGCCCAAAAATGGGCAAAGTCGGTCGCCCGATGCAAGGCAATGTCGGTCAGCCGACGATACAGTCGGTCGACCGGCGCCCAACAAGGAAATTCATCCGAGGAAGGAACCTCGCGTGCACGAGAAAACTCGACCCACGTTGCCAAGGTAATACCCAAACCACCCAACAAGTATTTAGGGTGATGCATAGAACCAAGGCAATGTCGGCCCAAAATGGGCAAAGTCGGTCGGCCGACGAAAAATAGCAGAGCAATGTCGGTCAGCCGATGTCGGTCGACCGACGAAAAACAGTACCGGGAAGGAACCTCACGCTACCGAGAAAACTCGGTCACGCTACCGGGAAAACCAGGAGAGGAACCTCAGGCTACCGAGAAAACTCGGTCACGCTACCGGGAAAACCAGGTGAGGAACCTCGGGCTACCGAGAAAACTCGGTCACGCTACCTGGAAAACCAGGTGAGGAACCTCGCGCGTCGGTCAACCGACGAAAAACTCGATCACGATACCGAGAGAACCCGGTAAGGAACCTCGCGCGCACGGGAAGCCTCGATCACAGCCCGGCAGCACCCGGTAAGGAACCTCGCGCGTCGGTCGACCGACGAAAAAATCGGTCGACCGACGAAAAAGTCGGTCGACCGACATTTTTTTTCAAAGTTTTTCCAAATGCCTAGGCAAGCTTCCCAGACCTTCCCAACAACATATTATGACTTCCCATGGACGCCCTCAAACTTTGGCAAAGGGAATACCCGAGTACTCATCTTATTGCAGTTGATGTCTACTGCTACCACTATGAAAATTTCGTTAAGATGTTATATGAGGGGGGGTGAGTCCAGAGCAGCAGAGGTTCGAAATTTTCAGCATGACCGATGACCGTTACCGACGCATGCCCGATGCATAAAAACACCCCAAGACAAGTCCACTAAGCCCCGATGACCCAAAAAAGTCCCGAAAAAAGGGTCGCCAAGATCTGCCCGACCGTCGGCCGACCGACGAAAAACGTCGGTCGACCGTTTCCAGGCTAGAACGAAAACGTTGTCCAAATGTTGCCTGAAAGTCATTCCAATGATGACTACATACAAGGCAACGTCCGCAAGTAACTGAGGTCCCTAGAAATGCCCGATACTACGGGTCACCGAAAGTCGCCCGATCGTCGGCCGACCGACACGGCACGTCGGTCGACCGTTTCCAGCGCATAATGAAAACGGTGCCCAAATGTTGCCTGAAAGTCATTCGAGCAAACATGGAACACCTAGGCAAGGTACCCAATGGCCAAATGTTCCTAGAAATGTCCGATAGAGAATGGGTCACCAAAAGTCGACCGACCGGCGTGGCACACCGGCTGACCGTTTTCAGTGCAGAACGGAACTGTGCCCAGATGTTGCCTGAAAGTCATTTGAATGATGCCTAGAAACAAGGCAACGTCCCTAGATATGCCCGATACAAGGCGTCGCCAAAAGCGAAACATGCTGTCGGCCGACCGACACGGCACGTCGGTCGACCGTTTTCAGCGCACAACGAAAATGTGCCCAAATGTTGCCTGAATGCCCATGCAAGTTGGCACCCGATTGGGTATCATGGCAAGGCAACCCAATATCGAAAGAAATAGTGGCGCCAACCTGGGATGCCCAACCCAAGATGCAGGTTGGCACCCACAACAGTCCCGACACGATAAGGTAACATATTCCACGTGATGCCTAAGCGACCCAACAAGTTGGTCGATCTATTCCCATGCACGTCCTGCTTACTCCCAAAATATATAGGCAAAGTCGGCCAGGTCGTGCATAAAACCAGGCAATTTCGGTCGGGTGATGTCGAAAAATAAGCGAATAACCTCACGTGATGCCACCGATACCAGTGAAAGAAGACAATGTCGTCGAGGTAATGCTTGGAAAACAGGCAAACAACCTCACGCGATGC
>CASBWL010000522.1:2500-5000 GCA_949130495.1 Sambucus nigra
GCACTGGGAAAGGTCACCCAACGTCAGGCATCGCGTGAGGTTGTTTGCCTGTTTTCCAAGCATTACCTCGACGACATTGTCTTCTTTCACTGGTATCGGTGGCATCACGTGAGGTTATTCGCTTATTTTTCGACATCACCCGATCGAAATTGCCTGGTTTTATGCACGACCTGGCCGACTTTGCCTATATATTTTGGGAGTAAGCAGGACGTGCATGGGAATAGATCGACCAACTTGTTGGGTCGCTTAGGCATCACGTGGAATATGTTACCTTATCGTGTCGGGACTGTTGTGGGTGCCAACCTGCATCTTGGGTTGGGCATCCCAGGTTGGCGCCACTATTTCTTTCGATATTGGGTTGCCTTGCCATGATACCCAATCGGGTGCCAACTTGCATGGGCATTCAGGCAACATTTGGGCACATTTTCGTTGTGCGCTGAAAACGGTCGACCGACGTGCCGTGTCGGTCGGCCGACAGCATGTTTCGCTTTTGGCGACGCCTTGTATCGGGCATATCTAGGGACGTTGCCTTGTTTCTAGGCATCATTCAAATGACTTTCAGGCAACATCTGGGCACAGTTCCGTTCTGCACTGAAAACGGTCAGCCGGTGTGCCACGCCGGTCGGTCGACTTTTGGTGACCCATTCTCTATCGGACATTTCTAGGAACATTTGGCCATTGGGTACCTTGCCTAGGTGTTCCATGTTTGCTCGAATGACTTTCAGGCAACATTTGGGCACCGTTTTCATTATGCGCTGGAAACGGTCGACCGACGTGCCGTGTCGGTCGGCCGACGATCGGGCGACTTTCGGTGACCCGTAGTATCGGGCATATCTAGGGACCTCAGTTACTTGCGGACGTTGCCTTGTATGTAGTCATCATTGGAATGACTTTCAGGCAACATTTGGACAACGTTTTCGTTCTAGCCTGGAAACGGTCGACCGACGTTTTTCGTCGGTCGGCCGACGGTCGGGCAGATCTTGGCGACCCTTTTTTCGGGACTTTTTTGGGTCATCGGGGCTTAGTGGACTTGTCTTGGGGTGTTTTTATGCATCGGGCATGCGTCGGTAACGGTCATCGGTCATGCTGAAAATTTCGAACCTCTGCTGCTCTGGACTCACCCCCCCTCATATAACATCTTAACGAAATTTTCATAGTGGTAGCAGTAGACATCAACTGCAATAAGATGAGTACTCGGGTATTCCCTTTGCCAAAGTTTGAGGGCGTCCATGGGAAGTCATAATATGTTGTTGGGAAGGTCTGGGAAGCTTGCCTAGGCATTTGGAAAAACTTTGAAAAAAAATGTCGGTCGACCGACTTTTTCGTCGGTCGACCGATTTTTTCGTCGGTCGACCGACGCGCGAGGTTCCTTACCGGGTGCTGCCGGGCTGTGATCGAGGCTTCCCGTGCGCGCGAGGTTCCTTACCGGGTTCTCTCGGTATCGTGATCGAGTTTTTCGTCGGTTGACCGACGCGCGAGGTTCCTCACCTGGTTTTCCAGGTAGCGTGACCGAGTTTTCTCGGTAGCCCGAGGTTCCTCACCTGGTTTTCCCGGTAGCGTGACCGAGTTTTCTCGGTAGCCTGAGGTTCCTCTCCTGGTTTTCCCGGTAGCGTGACCGAGTTTTCTCGGTAGCGTGAGGTTCCTTCCCGGTACTGTTTTTCGTCGGTCGACCGACATCGGCTGACCGACATTGCTCTGCTATTTTTCGTCGGCCGACCGACTTTGCCCATTTTGGGCCGACATTGCCTTGGTTCTATGCATCACCCTAAATACTTGTTGGGTGGTTTGGGTATTACCTTGGCAACGTGGGTCGAGTTTTCTCGTGCACGCGAGGTTCCTTCCTCGGATGAATTTCCTTGTTGGGCGCCGGTCGACCGACTGTATCGTCGGCTGACCGACATTGCCTTGCATCGGGCGACCGACTTTGCCCATTTTTGGGCATCACCCAAATGACTTTACCTTATTTCTAGGCATCATCCGACCGACATTGCTTGTTTCTAGGCATAACTCGACCGACCTTGCCTTTTTTCTGGGCATCGTCCGACCGAAAAATTCCTTGTTTCTAGGCATCACCCGAGAGCACGAGGTTCACTCGCAGGAGCGCGCCTAGTTGTCTCGTGCGGGTGAGGTTCCTTCCTTGAATGTATTTCCTTGTTGGGCGTCGGTCGACCGACATTGCCTTGCATCGGCGGACCGACTTTGCCCATTTTTGGGTATCACCTTGTTGCTAGGCATCACCCGACCGACATTGCCTTGTTTCGAGGCATCACCTTGCCGACATTGTCTTGTTTCCAGGCATCACCAGACCGACTGTTGCCTTGTTCCCGGGCATCACCCTGTCGACATTGCCTTGCTGCTAGGTCGACCGATTTTTTCGTCGGTCGACCGACGCGCGAGGTTCCTTACAGGGTGCTGTCGGGAAGTGATCGAGGTTACTCGTCCGCGCGAGGTTCCTTACCTGGTTTTCCCGGTAGTGTGACCGAGTTTTCTCGTGCGCATT
>CASBWL010000522.1:25000-27500 GCA_949130495.1 Sambucus nigra
GGTATCGGTGGCATCACGTGAGGTTATTCGCTTATTTTTCGACATCACCCGATCGAAATTGCCTGGTTTTATGCACGACCTGGCCGACTTTGCCTATATATTTTGGGAGTAAGCAGGACGTGCATGGGAATAGATCGACCAACTTGTTGGGTCGCTTAGGCATCACGTGGAATATGTTACCTTATCGTGTCGGGACTGTTGTGGGTGCCAACCTGCATCTTGGGTTGGGCATCCCAGGTTGGCGCCACTATTTCTTTCGATATTGGGTTGCCTTGCCATGATACCCAATCGGGTGCCAACTTGCATGGGCATTCAGGCAACATTTGGGCACATTTTCGTTGTGCGCTGAAAACGGTCGACCGACGTGCCGTGTCGGTCGGCCGACAGCATGTTTCGCTTTTGGCGACGCCTTGTATCGGGCATATCTAGGGACGTTGCCTTGTTTCTAGGCATCATTCAAATGACTTTCAGGCAACATCTGGGCACAGTTCCGTTCTGCACTGAAAACGGTCAGCCGGTGTGCCACGCCGGTCGGTCGACTTTTGGTGACCCATTCTCTATCGGACATTTCTAGGAACATTTGGCCATTGGGTACCTTGCCTAGGTGTTCCATGTTTGCTCGAATGACTTTCAGGCAACATTTGGGCACCGTTTTCATTATGCGCTGGAAACGGTCGACCGACGTGCCGTGTCGGTCGGCCGACGATCGGGCGACTTTCGGTGACCCGTAGTATCGGGCATATCTAGGGACCTCAGTTACTTGCGGACGTTGCCTTGTATGTAGTCATCATTGGAATGACTTTCAGGCAACATTTGGACAACGTTTTCGTTCTAGCCTGGAAACGGTCGACCGACGTTTTTCGTCGGTCGGCCGACGGTCGGGCAGATCTTGGCGACCCTTTTTTCGGGACTTTTTTGGGTCATCGGGGCTTAGTGGACTTGTCTTGGGGTGTTTTTATGCATCGGGCATGCGTCGGTAACGGTCATCGGTCATGCTGAAAATTTCGAACCTCTGCTGCTCTGGACTCACCCCCCCTCATATAACATCTTAACGAAATTTTCATAGTGGTAGCAGTAGACATCAACTGCAATAAGATGAGTACTCGGGTATTCCCTTTGCCAAAGTTTGAGGGCGTCCATGGGAAGTCATAATATGTTGTTGGGAAGGTCTGGGAAGCTTGCCTAGGCATTTGGAAAAACTTTGAAAAAAAATGTCGGTCGACCGACTTTTTCGTCGGTCGACCGATTTTTTCGTCGGTCGACCGACGCGCGAGGTTCCTTACCGGGTGCTGCCGGGCTGTGATCGAGGCTTCCCGTGCGCGCGAGGTTCCTTACCGGGTTCTCTCGGTATCGTGATCGAGTTTTTCGTCGGTTGACCGACGCGCGAGGTTCCTCACCTGGTTTTCCAGGTAGCGTGACCGAGTTTTCTCGGTAGCCCGAGGTTCCTCACCTGGTTTTCCCGGTAGCGTGACCGAGTTTTCTCGGTAGCCTGAGGTTCCTCTCCTGGTTTTCCCGGTAGCGTGACCGAGTTTTCTCGGTAGCGTGAGGTTCCTTCCCGGTACTGTTTTTCGTCGGTCGACCGACATCGGCTGACCGACATTGCTCTGCTATTTTTCGTCGGCCGACCGACTTTGCCCATTTTGGGCCGACATTGCCTTGGTTCTATGCATCACCCTAAATACTTGTTGGGTGGTTTGGGTATTACCTTGGCAACGTGGGTCGAGTTTTCTCGTGCACGCGAGGTTCCTTCCTCGGATGAATTTCCTTGTTGGGCGCCGGTCGACCGACTGTATCGTCGGCTGACCGACATTGCCTTGCATCGGGCGACCGACTTTGCCCATTTTTGGGCATCACCCAAATGACTTTACCTTATTTCTAGGCATCATCCGACCGACATTGCTTGTTTCTAGGCATAACTCGACCGACCTTGCCTTTTTTCTGGGCATCGTCCGACCGAAAAATTCCTTGTTTCTAGGCATCACCCGAGAGCACGAGGTTCACTCGCAGGAGCGCGCCTAGTTGTCTCGTGCGGGTGAGGTTCCTTCCTTGAATGTATTTCCTTGTTGGGCGTCGGTCGACCGACATTGCCTTGCATCGGCGGACCGACTTTGCCCATTTTTGGGTATCACCTTGTTGCTAGGCATCACCCGACCGACATTGCCTTGTTTCGAGGCATCACCTTGCCGACATTGTCTTGTTTCCAGGCATCACCAGACCGACTGTTGCCTTGTTCCCGGGCATCACCCTGTCGACATTGCCTTGCTGCTAGGTCGACCGATTTTTTCGTCGGTCGACCGACGCGCGAGGTTCCTTACAGGGTGCTGTCGGGAAGTGATCGAGGTTACTCGTCCGCGCGAGGTTCCTTACCTGGTTTTCCCGGTAGTGTGACCGAGTTTTCTCGTGCGCATTAGGTTCTCTCCCGGTAGCATGACCGAGTTTTCTCGGTAGCGTGAGGTTCCTTCCCGGTAACTGGGCGTCGGTCGACCGACGTCGGCCGACC
>CASBWL010000522.1:47500-50000 GCA_949130495.1 Sambucus nigra
CCTATATATTTTGGGAGTAAGCAGGACGTGCATGGGAATAGATCGACCAACTTGTTGGGTCGCTTAGGCATCACGTGGAATATGTTACCTTATCGTGTCGGGACTGTTGTGGGTGCCAACCTGCATCTTGGGTTGGGCATCCCAGGTTGGCGCCACTATTTCTTTCGATATTGGGTTGCCTTGCCATGATACCCAATCGGGTGCCAACTTGCATGGGCATTCAGGCAACATTTGGGCACATTTTCGTTGTGCGCTGAAAACGGTCGACCGACGTGCCGTGTCGGTCGGCCGACAGCATGTTTCGCTTTTGGCGACGCCTTGTATCGGGCATATCTAGGGACGTTGCCTTGTTTCTAGGCATCATTCAAATGACTTTCAGGCAACATCTGGGCACAGTTCCGTTCTGCACTGAAAACGGTCAGCCGGTGTGCCACGCCGGTCGGTCGACTTTTGGTGACCCATTCTCTATCGGACATTTCTAGGAACATTTGGCCATTGGGTACCTTGCCTAGGTGTTCCATGTTTGCTCGAATGACTTTCAGGCAACATTTGGGCACCGTTTTCATTATGCGCTGGAAACGGTCGACCGACGTGCCGTGTCGGTCGGCCGACGATCGGGCGACTTTCGGTGACCCGTAGTATCGGGCATATCTAGGGACCTCAGTTACTTGCGGACGTTGCCTTGTATGTAGTCATCATTGGAATGACTTTCAGGCAACATTTGGACAACGTTTTCGTTCTAGCCTGGAAACGGTCGACCGACGTTTTTCGTCGGTCGGCCGACGGTCGGGCAGATCTTGGCGACCCTTTTTTCGGGACTTTTTTGGGTCATCGGGGCTTAGTGGACTTGTCTTGGGGTGTTTTTATGCATCGGGCATGCGTCGGTAACGGTCATCGGTCATGCTGAAAATTTCGAACCTCTGCTGCTCTGGACTCACCCCCCCTCATATAACATCTTAACGAAATTTTCATAGTGGTAGCAGTAGACATCAACTGCAATAAGATGAGTACTCGGGTATTCCCTTTGCCAAAGTTTGAGGGCGTCCATGGGAAGTCATAATATGTTGTTGGGAAGGTCTGGGAAGCTTGCCTAGGCATTTGGAAAAACTTTGAAAAAAAATGTCGGTCGACCGACTTTTTCGTCGGTCGACCGATTTTTTCGTCGGTCGACCGACGCGCGAGGTTCCTTACCGGGTGCTGCCGGGCTGTGATCGAGGCTTCCCGTGCGCGCGAGGTTCCTTACCGGGTTCTCTCGGTATCGTGATCGAGTTTTTCGTCGGTTGACCGACGCGCGAGGTTCCTCACCTGGTTTTCCAGGTAGCGTGACCGAGTTTTCTCGGTAGCCCGAGGTTCCTCACCTGGTTTTCCCGGTAGCGTAGCGTGACCGAGTTTTCTCGGTAGCCTGAGGTTCCTCTCCTGGTTTTCCCGGTAGCGTGACCGAGTTTTCTCGGTAGCGTGAGGTTCCTTCCCGGTACTGTTTTTCGTCGGTCGACCGACATCGGCTGACCGACATTGCTCTGCTATTTTTCGTCGGCCGACCGACTTTGCCCATTTTGGGCCGACATTGCCTTGGTTCTATGCATCACCCTAAATACTTGTTGGGTGGTTTGGGTATTACCTTGGCAACGTGGGTCGAGTTTTCTCGTGCACGCGAGGTTCCTTCCTCGGATGAATTTCCTTGTTGGGCGCCGGTCGACCGACTGTATCGTCGGCTGACCGACATTGCCTTGCATCGGGCGACCGACTTTGCCCATTTTTGGGCATCACCCAAATGACTTTACCTTATTTCTAGGCATCATCCGACCGACATTGCTTGTTTCTAGGCATAACTCGACCGACCTTGCCTTTTTTCTGGGCATCGTCCGACCGAAAAATTCCTTGTTTCTAGGCATCACCCGAGAGCACGAGGTTCACTCGCAGGAGCGCGCCTAGTTGTCTCGTGCGGGTGAGGTTCCTTCCTTGAATGTATTTCCTTGTTGGGCGTCGGTCGACCGACATTGCCTTGCATCGGCGGACCGACTTTGCCCATTTTTGGGTATCACCTTGTTGCTAGGCATCACCCGACCGACATTGCCTTGTTTCGAGGCATCACCTTGCCGACATTGTCTTGTTTCCAGGCATCACCAGACCGACTGTTGCCTTGTTCCCGGGCATCACCCTGTCGACATTGCCTTGCTGCTAGGTCGACCGATTTTTTCGTCGGTCGACCGACGCGCGAGGTTCCTTACAGGGTGCTGTCGGGAAGTGATCGAGGTTACTCGTCCGCGCGAGGTTCCTTACCTGGTTTTCCCGGTAGTGTGACCGAGTTTTCTCGTGCGCATTAGGTTCTCTCCCGGTAGCATGACCGAGTTTTCTCGGTAGCGTGAGGTTCCTTCCCGGTAACTGGGCGTCGGTCGACCGACGTCGGCCGACCGACATTGCCTCGCTATTTTTCGTCGGCCGACCGACTTTGCCTTGGTTCTATGCATCACCCTAAATACTTGTTGGGTGGTTTGGGTAT
>CASBWL010000522.1:70000-72500 GCA_949130495.1 Sambucus nigra
GTTACCTTATCGTGTCGGGACTGTTGTGGGTGCCAACCTGCATCTTGGGTTGGGCATCCCAGGTTGGCGCCACTATTTCTTTCGATATTGGGTTGCCTTGCCATGATACCCAATCGGGTGCCAACTTGCATGGGCATTCAGGCAACATTTGGGCACATTTTCGTTGTGCGCTGAAAACGGTCGACCGACGTGCCGTGTCGGTCGGCCGACAGCATGTTTCGCTTTTGGCGACGCCTTGTATCGGGCATATCTAGGGACGTTGCCTTGTTTCTAGGCATCATTCAAATGACTTTCAGGCAACATCTGGGCACAGTTCCGTTCTGCACTGAAAACGGTCAGCCGGTGTGCCACGCCGGTCGGTCGACTTTTGGTGACCCATTCTCTATCGGACATTTCTAGGAACATTTGGCCATTGGGTACCTTGCCTAGGTGTTCCATGTTTGCTCGAATGACTTTCAGGCAACATTTGGGCACCGTTTTCATTATGCGCTGGAAACGGTCGACCGACGTGCCGTGTCGGTCGGCCGACGATCGGGCGACTTTCGGTGACCCGTAGTATCGGGCATTTCTAGGGACCTCAGTTACTTGCGGACGTTGCCTTGTATGTAGTCATCATTGGAATGACTTTCAGGCAACATTTGGACAACGTTTTCGTTCTAGCCTGGAAACGGTCGACCGACGTTTTTCGTCGGTCGGCCGACGGTCGGGCAGATCTTGGCGACCCTTTTTTCGGGACTTTTTTGGGTCATCGGGGCTTAGTGGACTTGTCTTGGGGTGTTTTTATGCATCGGGCATGCGTCGGTAACGGTCATCGGTCATGCTGAAAATTTCGAACCTCTGCTGCTCTGGACTCACCCCCCCTCATATAACATCTTAACGAAATTTTCATAGTGGTAGCAGTAGACATCAACTGCAATAAGATGAGTACTCGGGTATTCCCTTTGCCAAAGTTTGAGGGCGTCCATGGGAAGTCATAATATGTTGTTGGGAAGGTCTGGGAAGCTTGCCTAGGCATTTGGAAAAACTTTGAAAAAAAATGTCGGTCGACCGACTTTTTCGTCGGTCGACCGATTTTTTCGTCGGTCGACCGACGCGCGAGGTTCCTTACCGGGTGCTGCCGGGCTGTGATCGAGGCTTCCCGTGCGCGCGAGGTTCCTTACCGGGTTCTCTCGGTATCGTGATCGAGTTTTTCGTCGGTTGACCGACGCGCGAGGTTCCTCACCTGGTTTTCCAGGTAGCGTGACCGAGTTTTCTCGGTAGCCCGAGGTTCCTCACCTGGTTTTCCCGGTAGCGTGACCGAGTTTTCTCGGTAGCCTGAGGTTCCTCTCCTGGTTTTCCCGGTAGCGTGACCGAGTTTTCTCGGTAGCGTGAGGTTCCTTCCCGGTACTGTTTTTCGTCGGTCGACCGACATCGGCTGACCGACATTGCTCTGCTATTTTTCGTCGGCCGACCGACTTTGCCCATTTTGGGCCGACATTGCCTTGGTTCTATGCATCACCCTAAATACTTGTTGGGTGGTTTGGGTATTACCTTGGCAACGTGGGTCGAGTTTTCTCGTGCACGCGAGGTTCCTTCCTCGGATGAATTTCCTTGTTGGGCGCCGGTCGACCGACTGTATCGTCGGCTGACCGACATTGCCTTGCATCGGGCGACCGACTTTGCCCATTTTTGGGCATCACCCAAATGACTTTACCTTATTTCTAGGCATCATCCGACCGACATTGCTTGTTTCTAGGCATAACTCGACCGACCTTGCCTTTTTTCTGGGCATCGTCCGACCGAAAAATTCCTTGTTTCTAGGCATCACCCGAGAGCACGAGGTTCACTCGCAGGAGCGCGCCTAGTTGTCTCGTGCGGGTGAGGTTCCTTCCTTGAATGTATTTCCTTGTTGGGCGTCGGTCGACCGACATTGCCTTGCATCGGCGGACCGACTTTGCCCATTTTTGGGTATCACCTTGTTGCTAGGCATCACCCGACCGACATTGCCTTGTTTCGAGGCATCACCTTGCCGACATTGTCTTGTTTCCAGGCATCACCAGACCGACTGTTGCCTTGTTCCCGGGCATCACCCTGTCGACATTGCCTTGCTGCTAGGTCGACCGATTTTTTCGTCGGTCGACCGACGCGCGAGGTTCCTTACAGGGTGCTGTCGGGAAGTGATCGAGGTTACTCGTCCGCGCGAGGTTCCTTACCTGGTTTTCCCGGTAGTGTGACCGAGTTTTCTCGTGCGCATTAGGTTCTCTCCCGGTAGCATGACCGAGTTTTCTCGGTAGCGTGAGGTTCCTTCCCGGTAACTGGGCGTCGGTCGACCGACGTCGGCCGACCGACATTGCCTCGCTATTTTTCGTCGGCCGACCGACTTTGCCTTGGTTCTATGCATCACCCTAAATACTTGTTGGGTGGTTTGGGTATTACCTTGGCAACATGGGTCGAGTTTTCTCGGTAGCGTGAGGTTTCTTCCCGGTACTGGGCGTCGGTCGATCGACGTCGGCCGACCGAC
>CASBWL010000523.1:0-58926 GCA_949130495.1 Sambucus nigra
GCATGCCTTCAGACACGGGCATAACCTAGTGTGTGTATATATATATATATATATATATATATATATATATATATATATATATATATATATATATATATATATATATATATATATATATATATATATATATATATATACTATGGTGTACCCGTGCCGATGGCACGGCGATAAATTTGATTTTGCACCCGTACCAAACTAAATATGGGATGGGTCAAATATTGACTGAGTGAACACATTTTTTATTCAAGTGAGTATACTTACAAGTCTATGTATTTGTAAAAGATATATATTTATAGCATAACTTTTAAAGATATACTCTTTATTTAACTCATATTTTTTTGTTAATGAGATTCATATTTAACTTGAAGATTTTAAATATGAATGTCATATTTGACTCGTAGCTTTTAAATATGAACCCCATACTTTAAAATGTGAACTAATACTGATTGATTGATTATTTGGAAAGCATTTTGGCACTAATACCAATAATGTTTATTAAAATTCTAGTTAACGTTTTATAATTTGAAAAGGAAAAGTGATAATCAGAATTTAGTCATATGGTTCACAAAAGAAGGGAAAAATAGAAACCCCAGTTCTTCATCTATCTCAAGCTGTTCAGCTACTTTGTTAATCTCTCTTAAAAGATCCTCAAACGATATCATTCCACATAAACTGACTATCGGTCTAGTCTTTTCTGGCCTTTTCTATTCATCTGAACTATCGAATTCATCCCCCTATCCGGTTGAAATGATGTCATCCTTCTACGAGAAGTTAATGCATTTCATAACCTCAATGGCTTCTTTGTATAAATCCTCCCACTCAACGGGGAGATGTAGAAGTGAAGGGACCAACCGCCCTTATAATTTCAAAGCATCGATTAGTTCAGAGATATTATAAATTTTCGTAGTCTATCGGAATAAGTTTGCCATGATCTGGACAACATCATCTAAATTGACTTCATCGATAGGTACCACCCAATTATTTGACTCTCGAGCCCACTTTCGAGCTTCCAAGAATAATATGTTGAACTTTTGTCCGTCAATTGTCATTTTCGAGGGAAATTTCATCCCAAACTCTATGAGCTAGTTTAATATCAATGGAAATTACATATCCTTCCCTCCGAAATTAGTACGGACAATAATGCATGCTCTAGTAAGAAGTGACAGGGCATGATCGTCAAAACAGGTAGAGTATAGGGGAAAATATGAGCAACTTTTGAGGGGTATAGGTGAATATACGGGTACGATGGGTGACGTACTGGGTACAATTTAGGTAGATGGGTCAAATTCTGGGTTTCTTCTTGAAAGATGGCATTTTCATGATTTGGGAAGGGATTATTGGTGGAGTTTAGTTTAGGATTGGCTAGTGGGGTGATGGTACCCCAGTCTATTAGGCCTTGGATTATATTTCAGAGATGGAAGCACCAATTAATGGTATGATCGACAGTTTGGTAAAAATCACAATGGGGGTTTGTTTTGAAATTTTTGGGAAGTGGGTTTGGTAATGGACAAGGGTCCAATGGCTTGATGAGATTCCGGCTTAAAAGGGCTTGGTAAACTTTAGGGAGGGGAGCATGAAGTTTGGTGTATTATTTTCTCGCTGGGTTAGGGCGGCTTTCTTGTGCCCATGAAGTGGCAGGCTGAGATATGTTATTGATGGTTGAAACTGCGGTACTGGTATGATTTTCATAATTTCTGGGAATGAACTCTCCGGATAATTTCTTTATCTCAACTTATGTCTTGGCAAGACCTTCTTCAATATCCACTCCTGCTTCTCGGAGGGCTGAGAAATGGATGTAGTAATGTCCTCCCATCGTTGTTCTAACATGGGGTAAGAAGTTCTTCTTCACAATAATGACTTGCTCTTCTTTGGAAGGATGAATTGTCATGGTGGGTGATTTCTCTCTCCATCTTACTATGAAGCTACTGACATTTTCCCCGGGATTCTACTTGAGAAGTTCTAAATCATGACGGTAACCTCCAATTCCTTGTTTTACTTATACTCCGACATGAATTCAAGGGAAACATTCTCCCAATTACAAATTTCAGATTCTTCGAGGGATAGGAACCAACGAAGAGCATTGTCTTTCAAAGTATGTTGGAACATCTGAGCTATTATTTCCTCCAAGGCACCTAGGAGAGTCATGGCTCGGTGATAACTTCGAAGATGAATAATTGGGGGCCCGCTACCCCCGAACTTTTCAATGTTGGGCATCTTGAACTTTTTTGGCAACCTTGTTTCAGGGTAGGGTCGACGAATGGGTGTAATCCATGTAGTTCCCTAAGATTCAGACTTGGTCAAACTTCTTGGTCAACAACTTTAGGTCCTCCTTGACCTTGTTCAACTCTTCTTCCTTTGGATCAATGGGCACAGGCATGTTAGCCCCTAGCTGAGCAAGATTTGGTATAGGTGTAATGCCCCGTATTTTTGGTGATTTAATATTTAATTAATTCGGGAATTCTAAATTACCAGTGTGTTGTAATTTTAAATGAATTAATTATGGCAAAATATATTTAAATATTAATCGGGGAGTAAATGGTTAATATTTAGGGGAATTTATTTACTAAGTGAAGAGTAGTAAATTATTTACGTCATTTTGAGTATTAATGACAGGGTATACACTTATCTCAACCGGGAGTCGGTATAGACTAAAGGGGGTGGGGGATAAGTATTTTTATAAATTAATTCAGATGCCAATTCTGAGTGTACAGTTGAGTCCGGATGGGCCGAGATAGTCGGGAACGTGTACCCGAGGGTAGTAAACGGGTCACGGGACATTTTTAGACATAGTCGGGCCCACATGGGGGCATTAGGGTCACTTGGGCTTGGCCCATTAGGCAAAAAATGGGATTTAGGTTAATTGTTAAATTAGAAGAAATAAGGAAACGGCTGATGTGAGTTTAGAAAAAGGCTAAGTGTGTTAAGGAACCCTAATAGCAGTTAAAGGCAGATTTGGGGATCACAAGAGAGCCAACAAGAGTCATCTTCAACCTTGGAATTCATCTCCAAATCAGACTCTACGAAACCTAAGGCAAGTGGATAACTTGAAATAGTATTGAATCTATTTTTCAATTCATAGTCATGTGATGTGATTGATTAAAATTCGTTTTGCGTGTTCATGGCATAAACATGGGATTTTGAAAACAATAATCTGATTTACGAATTTGAGTGAGGATTCATGTAAAATCTGATAGTTATAAGTTGATACATATCTGGTAGGATGATATTTGGACAATTAAAAACGGATTTGATGAAGGAACTTGGGGTGTAAATGGGTTAAGGGTTAAAGATGAATTTTTCCCCAAATTTAGAAATTGTAGTTAATGGACGAATTAATAATGTTAGTGGACATTCTGGAGATCCCTAATAAGTTTTCTAACATGTATTAATGTTAAGAGGGCTTGAGGTTGCTGGTAGAAGAAACTAGGGTTTGGGAAAATTCGTCCATGGCTGAATCTGTCTTCGCGAAGAAGACGAAGACCTGCTCGATTGTTCGATCGAAGGTCTGGTGCCGATCGATCGATGGTCGCCAGATTTTGGCAGCTTCGCCCAGTTACGGATATAAAAAGGAAAATTTATATTATAATATTTTATGTGACTAATTATTGAGAAATTAATACATGAGTTTAATTCTAATTAACCATGTAAAATTAATTAGGATTTGAGGTAGAAACTTGGGCGGCATGTCATGAATAAATACGGAGTTAGTGGACAAGTCCGGGAATATTGGTTGAGTAATACCGAGGGTTAATATTTTATTTAGGTAGAGGCTAAATAACTTAGAGTCGGGGATTTAGACTCGGGTGACGTTATTTTGAGCTACGAGAGTAAATCCAAATTTATGGTGGGAGCGACACCAAGAGTAACTTAATTAATTAATGGGCAAATTAATTAATAATTAGGGTTGGACCATAAACTCTTAATAATTTAATTAGGCTTGTGTTACGGATTTAGTACATGGTGTAGCCGAGACATTTTATATTTATATATATATATATATATACGGTGTGTGATAGTATATATATAGTGTGTGCATTAATATCAGTGGTTAAATATTATTATTCTATACTCTAGTGCTATAGGGGGAGGTTGTGCGTAGTGGATGAATCCTCTAGCTTGAGGAGTAGGGCGAGTATATTCCCAGGTCATAGCGTCCGTTATATGGGGTGAGGGGCATCTCACTTTCAGGGAAGGAATATGACCACCTCCAATCGTATGTTAAACCAATTTAGTGAGCGATTTTGATTTGGGTAACTAGGTTATGTGAATATACCTAGTGGGATACCACTTTAGAGAATTTATATCATGTGAGTATTTTACTCGGTTGGATGTTAGTATTAAATGTTATTTCAGCATGTTTGTGAATACTGCAATATGATTGAATATATAATTAGGTAAATAATTATATATGGGACAATTAATACAAAGTGTAAAATGTATTATGTGCCTAACAGGTGTGAGTGTTATCTGAAATTAAAAAGGGTAATGATTTAATTAAGTTGATGTTTATAATAACTTAAAAATCATGATTTAAAGTATACTCGGTTCGAGTAGGTTAATTGCAAGGGGTAACATAAGTATCGGGTCAGGAGAGTAGGACCTAGGTAAATTAAATGAAGGCGTTAGTAGTGCACATTAGAGGAGGGGTGAGGATATCTTCAAGGGAGTGCGACACTAACTAAAATATGAAGAGCATGCATATTTATTTATTACTGCAAGCTAATCATTTGCTAAATGTTTTTCAAATGTTTTTGGGTACTAACCCTTGCTATATAAAATTTTAAAAACCTTTTAGGTGTCCAGTCATATTGATGCCAGGCTTGACTCTGTTTCAGGAAAATCCGTTGCTACAACATTTGTGGATGTTGTGGGAGTTTTGATAGACGCCTCATTCTTTCATTCTAGTGTAGAGACTTATATCAGTTATTTCGAGTGTGTCGCTCACTGTCCATTTAGATTCTGTCAGACTTGTTGAGATTGATTACTTGTCTTTATTTTATTTTTGTTAGATTTTTGGGCCGATGGTTTATTCGATTAGTCATCTAACTGTGTATGGTTGTTTTAATTAATGGTGATTAATTGTATGATTTTATTTTTCGCATGAGTTTTCATTTAAGTTAATGAAAGATAAAATTGGCACCAGTCTATTTTTCACTTAGGTGGTTAGTAATAAAAAAGACGACAGTGATGCTAAGAATGAACCAACTGAGAAACCTGCTCTAATTTGATTTAGGACTGATCACCAGGGATTAATTAGGCGGGGTGTCACATATGGTATCAGAGCATCAGTTTCTAGTGTCCTTAGGATCTGTGCGGCTTTCTACGTTTCAGTGTCGCACTCGGTTGTTATAGAGACCTATTATTAGGAGTGTTGATTCATTTTTCGTTTGTGAGATATCATATTTCTGCTGTGTATATTGTTGTGTAAATTATGTACTTATATGATTTAATCTATTTCAGATGCCACCAAAGAGGCAGAGAGCGGAGTGGGCTGAGGCTAGGGATGAGGTGAGAGAGGCTCATCAGGAACCACAGATGCCTCCACCCCCACCCCCACCCGAGTTGATTTCCACTACTCAGGTGGCAGTGATAGTGGCCCAGGCGGTCGAAATAGCAATGCGAGCTATGGAATCTCACTTTCCACATCCCCAAGCCCCGCCTCCAGTGGCACCAGCAGTCCAGGCTCCAGTGGGGCCACCGTCTTGGCAGCGAGTTAGGGAGACCTTTTAGAAGTGTCACCCACCTGAGTTTCGAGGTAGCACCGATGTGGTGGAGACTTGTGACTGGAAGAAGAATGTCCAGCGCCATATGCGCATGATGGAGTGTGCCGATGTGCAGAGGCAGATTCTTGCTTCCTTTCATCTATCAGAGGCAGCCTTATAATGGTGGGAGTCAGTTACCACCGCTGAGGAGCGAGATTTGATGACGATATCCGAATTCGGGGTGCGATTCGACCGCAAATACTTTCCACTAGCGGTAGAGGCTGAGATGAGAAAGAATTTCAGCGAATTAGTACAGGGTGACAGGTCAGTGGAAGAATATGAGGAAGAGTTCACCCGTTTGGCGAACTTTGTGCCAAATGAGGTGGGCGACGAGGAGCGGAAGAAGTCAAGGTTCATGAATGTCTTAGCCTGGAGGATCATGCATCATTTGATTGGGAATACGACGTTAATGACTTATACAGATGTCGTTAATGCCGCCCTCGTACATTTCTAGGACCATTGTTTCCATGCGAAGGGGAGTAAGAAAGCAGGTGATCCGAGTCAGCAGGGCAAGGCGGTTACTGGTGGTTCACGAGTGGTACTCAGCAACAGATTATTATCCAGCAGGGGAGTCAGGCTAAGAAATTTAGACCTGGTGGGTCCCGACCGAGAGGGTAGGGATTCAGGCAGGGGCATTCGGGCCCGAATCAGCAATAACAGGTTCCTCAGGGCCGTCAGGGCTAAGGGAACAACGGGGAAGGCCAGCAGGGCCAGCCACATCAGGGCCAACGACAGGGGAACGGTCAAAAATGCTATTTTGTCTGTGGCCAGCCCGGACACTTCTAGAGGGAGTTCTCGCAAAGGGGACAGAGGCCATCAACAAGGTGCCCAAAAGGGGCAGCAGGGGCAGATGCCGCCAGCAGCACCAGCTTCACCCGTCCCGCAGCAGCAGGGGCAGATGCACTACGGGCGTGTGTATAACGTCCGGGATATTCCCAATCCTCCAGCATAGCAGGCGCCGCCAGCAGTTGAGGGTATGTTTTTTATTCATGGTCATGTGGGTAGCATACTTTTTGACACAGGAGCATCGTATTCATTCATTAAATCTAATTTTGCTAGACGGACTGGGTTATTAGAAATAGCGGGTAGTCCTCGTATGTGTGTAGAGTCGCCAGTCGGCAGCGGGGCTTTAATTCACCCGATTTGTAGGGGAGTAGACATTTTAATTGGAAGACTTAGCTTAGCAGCAGGCCTCTAAATGTTAGATATGGAGGGGTACGATGTCATACTAGGGTATGGATTGGTTGGCAGGATATCAGACGATTGTAGATTGTTACGAGAGGACAATAGTTTTCTCCATTTCGGGACAGGAGATGTTACTGTTAGCGATACTGCTACCTGAGGGAGGGTCACGCACACCCTTGCATTACATCAAGGAGGAAACCTCACAGGAAGTAGTGATTCCGTTGGACTCTACTTCGCGGAGTACATCACCATGGGGTGTGCCAGTGTTGCTTGTAAGGAGCGAGATGGTTCACTCCGCATGTGCATTGATTATAGGGAGCTGAATAAGGTGATGATACGGAATAAGTATTTGTTACCTTGGATTGATGATTTATCTGACCAATTGAGAGGGGCGTCTTACTTCTCCAAGGTATGGTCAGGGTATCATCAACTGTGCATCCGAGAGGAGGATGTTCCTAAGACCGTTTTCTTGTCGCGGTATGAATCATATGAGTTCAGGGTGATGCCATTTGGACTCACCAATGCACCAGCAGTGTTCATGGATCTCATGAACAAGGTTTCAGGGAGTATCTGGATCAATTTATCATCGTGTTCATTGATGACATCCTAATCTACTCACGCACCGAGGAGGAGCACGCAGAGCATCTGCGAATAGTTTTACAGACATTGCGGGATCACTAGCTCTATGTCAAATTTGGTAATTGTGGATTTTGGCTATGGGAGGTTCAGTTTCTTGGCCAAGTGATGTCAGATCGGGGTATTGCGGTGGATCCGAGGAAAGTATCGGTGGTGAGGGAGTGGGGGCAGCCCACGACACCGACTGAAGTGCGTAGTTTTTTGGGATTGGTCGGTTATTACAGGTGGTTCATCAAAGGATTCTCAAAGATTGTGGGCCCTTTGATGAATCTGACCCGAAAAGGGGTACCTTTCACTTGGAATAATCATTGTCAATTAGATTTCAACGAGTTAAAGGACAAGTAGAAATCTGCAACCGTGCTTGCATTTCCGAAAGGAGTATTAGAGTATCAGGTTTACACTGACGCATCCTTACAGGGACTTGGGGGTGTGCTCCAGCAGAAGGAAAGGGCTATAGCTTATGCGTCCAGGAAGCTGAAGCCTCACGAGAGGAATTACCCCACTCACGACCTGGAGTTAGCAGTGGTCATTTTTGCTTTGAGGATATGGAGACATTATCTTCTGGGGAGCAGTTCACGTTATTCACGGATCACAAATCACTTCAGTATCTCTTCACTCAGAATGATCTGAATATGAGGGAGAGGCGATGGCTAGAATTCGTGAAAGACTACCAGTTTGATATTCAATATCATCCTGGTAAGGCTAATGTGGTAGAAGATGCATTGAGTCGGAGATCGACTGGGGAAATATCAGAAGTCTGGAAAGCGAAGTGGAGAGAACTTCGATATGAGTATGATGTAGCCAGGGCTTGTATGTCAGCATTATCCATCACACCTGAGATTATTATATGGGTTGTGAGAGCTCAGGCCGGAGGATCAGACTTGTCGAGATAGGGTGAGCCAGTTGCTAGCTGAGGGAGAAGAGGGTTACTCGATCAGCTCGGAGGAAGGCCTACGCCTTAATGGGAGGTTGATTGTGCCAGAGGATGAGGAGTTGAGGCACGCTGTTATGACAGAGTCTCATGGGTCGAGATTCGTGGTACATCCCAGTGGGGATAAAATGTATCAGGATATGAGGAGGCAGTATTGGTGGGCAGGAATGAAACGGGACATAGCAGAGTTTGTTTCGAAATATGCCACGTGTCATCTTGTGAAAGTTGACCATCAGAGACCATCAGGGATGCCACAGCCACTTGAAATTCTCGTGTGGAAGTGGGAGAGCATCTCCATGGACTTCATTACAAGGTTACCGACATCACAAAAGGGTCACGATTCCATATGGGTCATTGTGGATCGATTGACCAAAGTGGCCCACTTCCTGCCGGTTCGCACAGACTTTGAGGCGATGCGTTATGCGCAACTATTCATAGCAGAGATTGTTAAGCTGCACGGGGTACTGATAAATATTGTGTCGAATTGGGACAAGATATTTGTGGCCCATTTTTGGCAGAGTTTTCATGAGGCCATGGGCACGGAGTTACGTTTGAGTACATCCTATCACCCACAGACTGACGGACATACTGGGAGAGTCAATCAGATGTTGGAAGATATGCTCAGAATGTGCATATTAGACTTTGGGGGAGGTTGGGAGAAATATCTTCCTCTGGTAGAGTTTGTGTATAACAACTCTTACTAATTCACGATCGTTATGGCACCATTAGAGTCACTATACGGGAGACCTTGTCGTTCACCCGCTTGTTGGTTAGAGGTGGGGGACAGCAAACTATTGGGGCCAGAGATTGTTCTGGGGACATCTTCCAAGATAGAGCTGATCCGAGGGAGGATTAGGATTGCTCAGGATAGGTAGAAGAGTTACGCTGATGCTTCACGGAGACATGTGGAGTTAGAGGTTGGGGATTAGGTGTTGGTTCGGGTATCCCCTATGAAAGGGGTGATGAGGTTCGGCAAGAAGGGTAAGTTAGCACCGAGGTATGTGGGACCTTTCCCTATTATCGAGAGGGTGGGGCCTGCAGCCTACAGGCTGGGATTACCGGAGCACCTTCAGCGGATACACGACGTGTTCCATGTAGCACCGCTGAAGAAATATCGCAGGAACGAGAGGGCTTTCTGTCACATTCCACTCGAGGGAATTGATTTACAGCCAGACATCTCATATGAGGAGAGACCGGTGCCTATTCTGGACCGTAGCGAGCGGAAGTTATGATCCAAGGTTGTTCCACTAGTTAGAGTACAGTGGGGTCATCACAACGTTGACGAGTCTACCTGGGAGCGAGAGGAGGATATGCGGGAACAATATCCAGAGCTTTTCATCACAGGTATGAACTAATTTGGGGGGCGAAATTCCTTTGCAAGGGGGAGGTTTGTAACACCCCGTATTTTTGGTGATTTAATATTTAATTAATTCGAAAATTCTAAATTACTACTGTGTTGTAATTTTAAATGAATTAATTATGGCAAAATATATTTAAATATTAATCGGGGAGTAAATGGTTAATATTTAGGGGAATTTATTTACTAAGTGAAGAGTAAGAAATTATTTACTTCATTTCGAGTATTAATAACAGGGTATGCACTTATCTCAACCGGGAGTCGGTATAGACTAAAAGGGGTGGGGGGTAAGTATTTTTATAAATTAATTCGGATGCCAATTATCAGTGTATAGTTGAGTGTGGATGGGCCGAGATAGTCGGAGAAGTGTACCCGGGGGTAGTAAACGGGTCACGGGGCATTTTTAGACATAGCCGGGCCCACACGGGGGCATTTGGGTCACTTCAGGTTGGCCCATTAGGCAAAAAACGGGATTTAGGTTAATTGTTAAATTAGAAGAAATAAGGAAACGACTGATGTGAGTTTAGAAAAAGGCTAAGTGTGTTAAGGAACCCTAATAGCAGTTAAAGTCAGATTTCGGGATCACAAGAGAGCCAACAAGAGTCATCTTCAACCTTGGAATTCATCTCCAAATCAGACTCTACCAAACCTAAGGCAAGGGGATAACTTGCAATAGTATTGAATCTTTTTTTCAATTCATATTCATGTGATGTGATTGATTGATTAAAATTCGTTTTGGGTGTTCATGGCATAAACATGGGATTTT
Source organism: Sambucus nigra (assembly GCA_949130495.1). Taxonomy (NCBI): domain Eukaryota; kingdom Viridiplantae; phylum Streptophyta; class Magnoliopsida; order Dipsacales; family Adoxaceae; genus Sambucus; species Sambucus nigra. The sequence goes on from CASBWL010000523.1 coordinate 10,638, forward strand.
GAAAACAATAATTTGATTTATGAATTTGAGTGAGGATTCATGTAAAATCTGATAGTTATAAGTTGATACATATCTGGTAGGATGATATCTGGACAATTAAAAACGAATTTGATGAAGGAACTTGGGGTGTAAATGGGTTAAGGGTTAAAGATGAATTTTTCCCCAAATTTAAAAATTGTAGTTAATGGACGAATTAATAATGTTGGTGGACATTCTGGAGATCCCTAATAAGTTTTTTAACATGTATTAATGTTAAGAGGGCTTGAGGTTGCTGGTAGAAGAAACTAGGGTTTGGGAAAATTCGTCCATGGCTGAATCTGTCTTCGCGAAGAAGACGAAGACCTGCTCGATCGATCGATCGAAGGTCCGGTGCCGATCGATCGATCGCCGCTAGATTTTGGCAGCTTCAGATTGTTACAGATATAAAAAGGAAAATTTATATTATAATCTTTTAAGTGACTAATTATTGAGAAATTAATACATGAGTTTAATTCTAATTAACCATGTAAAATTAATTAGGTTTGAGGTAGAAACTTGGGCGGCACGTCATGAATAAATACGGAGTTAGTGGACAAGTCTGGGAATATTGGTTGAGTAATACCGAGGTGTAATCTTTTATTTAGGTAGAGGATAAATAACTTAGAGTCAGAGATTTAGAATTGGGTGAGGTTATTTCGGGCTACGAGAGTAAATCCAATTTTATGGTGGGAGCAACACCAAGAGTAACTTAATTAATTAATGTGCAAATTAATTAATAATTAGGGTTGGACCATAAACTCTTACTAATTTAAATAGGCTTGTGTTACGGATTTAGTACATGGTGTAGCCGGGACATTTTATATTATTATATATATATATATACGGTGTGTGATAGTATATATATAGTGTGTGCATTAATATCAGTGGTTAAATTTTATTATTCTATACTCTAGTGATATAGGGGGAGGTTGCGCGTAGTGGATGAATCCCCTAGCTTGAGGAGTAGGGAGAGTATATTCCCAGGTCATAGCGTCCGTTATATGGGGTGAGGGGCATCTCACTTTCAGGGAAGGAATATGACCACCTCCAATCGTATGTTAAACCAAGTTAGTGAGCGATTTTGATTTGGGTAACTAGGTTATGTGAATATACCTAGTGGGATAACACTTTAGAGAATTTATATCCTGTGAATATTCTACTCGGTTGGATGTTAGTATTAAATGTTATTTCAGTATGTTTGTGAATACTGCAATATGATTGAATATATAATTAGGTAAATAATTATATATGGGACAATTAATACAAAGTGTAAAATGTATTATGTGCCTAACAGGTGTGACTGTTATCTGAAATTAAAAAGGGTAATGATTTAATTAAGTTGATGTTTATAATAACTTAAAAATCATGATTTAAAGTATACTCGGACTAGGTTAATTGCAAGGGGTAACATAAGTATCGGGTCCGGAGAGTAGGACCTAGGGAAATTAAATGAAGGCGTTAGTAGTGCACATTAGAGGAGGGATGAGGATATCTTCAAGGGAGTGAGGCACTAACTAAAATATGAAGAGCATGCATATTTATTTATTACTGCAAGCTAATCATTTTCTAAATGTTTTTCAAATGTTTTTGGGTACTAACCCTTGCTATATAAAATTTTAAAAACCTTTTAGGTGTCCAGCCACAGGGACGCCAGGCTTGACTCTGTTTCAGGAAAATCTGTTGCTTCAGCATATGTGAATGTTGCAGAAGTTTTGATAGACGCCTCATTCTTTCATTCTAGTGTAGAGACTTATATCAGTTATTTCGAGCATGTCGCTCACTGTCCATTTAGATTCTGTCAGACTTGTTGAGATTGATTACTTGTCTTTATTTTATTTTTGTTAGATTTTTGGGCCGATGGTTTATTCGGTTAGTCATCTAACTTTGTATGGTTGTTTTAATTAATGGTGATTAATTGTATGATTTTATTTTCCGCATGAGTTTTCATTTAAGTTAATGAAAGATAAAATTGTCACCAGTCTATTTTTCACTTTGGTGGTTAGTAATCAAAAAGACGACGGTGATGCTAAGAATGAACCAACTGAGAAACCTATTCTAACTTGATTTAGGACTGATCACCCGAGATTAATTAGGCGGGGTGTCACAATATGGAGCTGAGCTGGCGGTGGACCATTAGCAGAAGGGACACATGGAGCGTGATGATATTCTTTCGAGACTCAAATAGGCTCAAGTGCGGGTGAACCCATAGCATGAGAGAAGAGGACATCGGGATCTTCGAGAATAGGGACCTAGTTTCCGTGCATCTTATGAACTTCAATTTGAAGGCTATCAATCTTGGCATTATGTTGGGTGAGAACCGTCATCAAATCATGCTGCACATTCAGTATTTGATCTACATTCTCCATGGAAAGCGGGTGAGGAAGAATTTTAGACTCGGAGGAAGTAGCGGGAGAACTTACAAAACTTTAGGGCGGTTCGACGAAAGAACAAATCCAATAGGGAGCTAGGCCAAAGGTCGGGTATATGAACGACCTAAGAAGAAAAAATTATTCAAATTTATATTTTGAAAGAGAAGAGGGAAAAACTTTTATTATTGAAAAAGGAGGAAAATGTTTTTTAACAAGTTTTTTGGAAAGGGAAGAGCAAAATGTTTTTGGTATATTTTTGATAAAAGGAGGAAGAAATGATTTTTTTGCATTTAGGATAAAAGGAAGGAAAATGTTTTTTTGGTGTTTTGGAAAAAGAGGGAAAAAATATTTTTGACACTTTTGAAAAGAAAGACGAGAGAAGGGTCTCAGCATGATTGTTATTTATGTTTATGTTTTCACTCTTATTAGGTTTACCTAAATGCAAAAGAAATACCAGACAAAACCCGAGCATGGGATAAGTAGGTTTGAAAATATGAAAAAGAAAATGGTTTGACTTATTGCCAGGCACATGGATAGGGTCCCGTTTTGAAAAAAGATGAAATCACGCAAAAATTTGGGCAGCATGATGACCCATCATTTCGGCAGAGTTTCGAGTAGTAACCGATAAACTAAATATGAGGTTTGACGCCTATATGAGGGTATGCAATTGTTCGGTTAATTATAAGGGTTCCCCCCTTTGGCATGACTTCCACGATTTACGTCTTGCTTTTGAGGGCAGTTGGTACGTGTGGATAAGCCATTTGATATACCTGATTTATGTGAATTGCCTCATTATATACCTTAGGGGACAGTACATGTGAGAGTGAATTCGATATACTCGACGTACGTGAACGAGTTCCATACTATATAGCTCTCGTCATGACTTTGATCAAGTGGTACGATGCGGGGGTAACTGTTCGATATGCGTCGAAGGTACTTGGCTAATGGAAGGTGAGAGTCATATTGCTTAGTATAACTGCGACATGCCAGACCAGTGCCCATCACAAAGTGACCCCCCAGTTATGGGATAAAATTTGGGTCAATAGCCATGCCCTTTGGTGATGTAGTGTTAAAAAATGCATAAATCTTGATTAGTATATTATGGAGAGAGAATTTTATTTAGCATGATGAGCATTATACTAATGGGTAAGAATGTAAAAGTATCATGAAAAGTAAATCTAGCATAAAGATTACATAAAGCATGGATATGTGAGAGTGTGATTATCTACAAGTGAGTGTGTGGCAGTGAACCTAAGCATGGATCAACTACAAGTGGGGTGTGATAAGTGTGAGCATGGATAAATACAAGTGTGATAAGTGGATGTGTGTGTTAGTGACACCTAAGCGTGGATATTCTAAGTGGTGTGTGCAACATGTGGATATAAGTGATCCTATATGTAAGTAGTGTGAAGTGTATCTACAAGTGTGTGAGTGAGGAGTGATATAATCATGAGGTAGATATATATGCAAGGAATAATAGAGGAGAAAAAAGGGAACACACAAGTAGGTTCATATGCACATAAGAAAAAAATGATAGCACCCATCTAAACGGAGTCTAGCCCGCTTTTGAAGAGTGTCCCCAGCGGAGTTGCCATTGTGGCCATCCCGTTACTTTCCTTTCCCCTCATGGGGAGGGAGTGGAAGGTCCTGCGCCCTTTTTATCCTTCTCTCGGGAGCGCTTCGGCCGTCGTCGATGTGGGGTGATGTAAAAAGATGGAGTTGCCAACATATTATGCACAAGACAGGCAAAAGAACATGTCACCGCCTCAAGAGAATGGCATTAAAGACTAACTGATGCTTATGAAACCAATAGTTTAAAGGTTTAGGGGGCTAAGTTACGGAATGGGAAGTTGTTAGGAACCCATATCACCCTTTCAGTCTCTTATGGACTTGTGTTATTATTTTCCTTGATTTTTTTGTGAAGTGTGTGTGCATGTAAATATAGATGGATATCGGAATCGCCTGACTCATATCATGGAAAAGATAGAGTGAGGTCATCTATAGGAATGTTTCCAAAATAATATTTAGGAAACACAATGTATGGGTTTATCAGGAGATTAATCGTTATGGTGAAACGACAATATTTATTAGATAAAAAGCTAATATGAATCACAAGTATTTATATAAGAATAATGCATGGATAAAAGGATGAAAGTGCGAAAATGGGATAATTGGAAAATTTGGGAAATTGGACTCGAATCTCGGGTTTTAGCTCAAGACAATTACGTATCCTATAAAGGCATCAAATTCCACGGAGTTCGCATGCAACATAAGGGTGGAGTTTATCCTATAGATTCAAACGGGGTTTTATGAGATGTGTGTGCGTAAAAAGATGTGATGAAAGATCCCGTCAAAATTTATGAGTCTTACCTTTTTTTTTCCTTAGTTTTTGGGTTTTATAAAAAATAATTTATGTGCAATATACTAATAAAGGAAGGGATGTTAATGTATATGATCTAAAGTAAAGGACTAATTTGAGAATTTATGTAACTAATGTAAAAAGTAAGGAATTCAAAGAGAGGGAAGAATGTTTGGACCTTCTTTAAAGACTTGAGGCATGATATTGATTGATGGAAAGCTTTCTTGAAAGTGAATAATGTTGGAGGATTTCTACTGGATTGGAAAAGGATGTGAATGAAAGGTGGAAAGGATTTCCACACAAGGAAACTTGATGCTCGCAGGAGAATGATGTTGAGATCACTGATGTTGATGGATCTGAGGTGTGTCTTGGGAGTAAGATCATGGATTTTATTTATAGGATCAGGGGGTGCCGATCGGCATAGCCATAGACCTGCCAATTGGCAGGTGGTTATAGGCACACTGCTGATAGATAGGGAAATAGACCTACTAATTGACAGTCTCGTGTAGATTTTTCCAAGAAAGGTCGTAGAACGCAATTTGTTGATCCAAATCGTGAATGAGGCATACCATTAGAAAGGTAATCCAGTTAACTTCAAGAGTCCTTTGGGTAACTCCTGGGTCTGGGAGTTGTCTTTGGTCAAACGGTGTTCGAAAACGCTCGTCGGTCCTTTGGACAGGAGATCGTCAGACGGTAATGGATTGTTCATCCAAACCGTAAAGTAGAATAGCACACGAGGTGGATCGTTGGAAAGGTTATGTGAGGCATTTCGGCATTCCAAAGAGCTTCACTCGGTTCAGAGAGTGGACTTTGGTCAACCGGGGCCCGAAAGTGCCCAGTGACCTTTCAGAGTAAAATGGGTCATTCATCTGTACCGTAAGACTGATTCGCGCACGAGGTGGATCGTTGGAAAGCGTATTCATTTCCCTTTAAAGATTCATTCAGTCTCATTCGAGATGAAGAGTTGACATTGGTCAAACAGATCTCGAGAGTGCCCGATGGCCTCCGAATCAATTTTCGTGGGAAAACGGGTCGTTCGTCCGAAGGGTTATGATGTTTTGTGCACAGGGCGTACCATTGGAAAGGGATTTCAGCACCCTTCAAAAATTCAAAGAGTTTTTTCTCTAAAGATGAAGTTGATTGGGGTCAAATCGGGGCCTGGGAGCGCCCGGTGGACTCCAGATCGATTTTTAGTAGTAAAATAGTTCGTTCATCCGAATCTGACCAGAGTCAAACGGGCCTGGGAGCGCCCAATGGCCTCTAAATTGGTACTCAGAGTATGACCCAGGGTTTGTATTTAAATTGGGAGGTTCTAGGGACCTAAGGAGGTACTTGGGGGGGGGGGGGGGGGTCCTAGAATGTGGTGTCTACAGAACCCAAATTCCATCATAAATTAACCCATCATCAAGTAAGAGTGTATGAACAATTTCTAATACTCAAACATCATTAAATCCATAATAATCAAGAGTTCATGAATGGTTTGTCTACAATACCCTAATTTCACTTTTTCATGCATGTTTTTCATGAAACCCATATTTTAATCTCTCAAAATCTCCCAAAATCAGATTTCGTATTATTAATCCCCGAAATCAAAACTCTAACATGAATCATAATCATTAACATGGATTTAACACATTATTTAATCTCAAAATCATATGTTTATGCTAGATTTCAATAGGTCCTACCATGGGTACTATAACTTCTTTTAAAATATGCAAGATAAACACTTGCCTTATAATAGTAGGTTTGATTTCGTTTATGTGTGATGAAGATGCCTTCATCTCCTTCCGATTTGCACTCTGATGGTTAAGGCGACACAAGAAAGGTGTTGAATCTGTAATAATTCTCTCTTCTTCCTCTCTAATGGCCTTTCTTCTCTCAAGATTGTATTAAACCTAGCATCTAACTCAAAGGGGATGATATATCCTTTCAATATTCTAAGTTCTCTTTACCCTATCCCACCAAATGATCGAAACGCCCTCATATGGTGCCGAGTTGGTCTAAAATCGTCCCGGGACCCAAACAACACACCCGCGTATACTATTCTAACTATTTCGACCCATGCAGAATCAAACGTGACCTCAAAATCATCATTCGAGTCACTATACATCAATTTCCTATCTTGATCTCATATAGTCTACACACGACACCTTGTTGGGATATAACACTGTCACTTCACTATCACTCGCTTATGAGGTAAAATAATTATTTACATTTCACTTAGTAATTTTATTCATAAACATTAATAATTCTCTTCCGATTAATATTTTAATCAACATCTAACATTTAATTCAATTAAATTACGACACACATGTAATTTAAAATAACCGAAGTAATTAATTTCTAATTACTCTGAAATACGGGGTGTTACAACTATACACCTTTACCGACATGTTTTTATATATTGTACAATGATAATTATGACTCTTATATTTAGTTGTGTACAATATTAACGACACGCATGTTCAGTCGTAAAATAACATTCACGACACATAATAAGTACTCGTGGAAGATTTTTTTGTTGAATGACTTTTACGATTAGTAACTAGGTGTTATGAATATTTGTTTCAATGACACTTGGAAGGTTTCATGAAATGGTTTTACGAAACCACAGAGGTGTCGACATAGAAGGAAACTTTCTACACCCCCCTTTCAATGACTACTGAAAATGTGTCGTGAAAACAGTTTCACGACACATATAAGGTGTCGTGGAACGGACTTTTTCTTATAGTGTCAAGATGTATTTAAGAATATGTTAAATACATAGGTGAAGTTAGTTGTTTGAATTGGGCCAGGCAGTTCCTTCCCCATAGTGGGATGGTTGGCCAATTTTGTAAATGGGCCTTGTGAATAATTTCGGTCCCCATACTTCTTTATTCTTGGTTGCATACCATTCTTTATTGTGTCAAACTTTCAAGGGAAATTTTTAAGAATAAACATCAATTTAAAATTGAATCCCTTTGGATCCCTATTCTTTGTAGACTAATGACTTATTTGTCCTTTAATACATAGTTATAACTTTTTTTTTATTTATAATATTTAACAAGTTATAAAAATTCTTACATATTTGTATTTGAAAAAATTAGTTTCTCCACATAATCCAATACATTTATTTATAATATTTTCACATGATTTTTATTTTAGTTTTTCGTCCCTTTTTTTCTTCTTTCATCCTATTGTTCATCCATAAAAACCATTTAATTCCTATTTGTTCTCCAATTTTTTCCCTTTTTTCTTCCAGTTTATTTGGTATAGAAATAAAACTATATTTTCTGTTATTCTTTGTATCCTAGATTTTTATTAATAAAATATGAAACTCTATTCATTTCTCTTTCTTCTCTCATATTTTATCCTTTTCGTCACATTATTCAAATATGAAGATTTTTTTTGTTAGTCCCATTTTTTCTTTATCAAAAAAAAAAATATTTTTGTCTTTTTCATCGCAACTTTTTTGCTTTTTTTGGTTGTTTTCACAAACAAAGGCTATTTTTTTTTTGTTTTCTTTTGTCATACTATTTATATAAGAAATTATTTATTCCCTCATAGATTTTTCTTCTCGCCTTCTCCAAATTTTCTCATATAAAAAGAAAAGTGTTATAAAATACCATCTCAGGTCCAAGTAATGAACTTCAGATTCAATACCATCTCAGATTTGTTAAAAATTCATTTGTGATGAATTCGTGTTCAACACATAAATCTTGATCTTGTGGGGTTTGTTTGTAATAATTATTTGTGGCATTGTCTTAATCAATCTTAATCCTGTGGGCCCGTGCTAAGCACATGGGGGTCATGTGACTTTGTAATTCTCCCCCTCACAACACGTGCGCGCACACACACACACATATAATACATATATATATATTATAATTATAATAATAATAAGGAGGTGTAACCCTATTCCATAAGATGATAAGACAACTAGGGGCCCTAATTTGGCCAACAAGTCACTGGATGAAGGGTGATATCAATATTTACACAAAAATATTATGTACCTTACCAAACCTAATTTTATACTCTAATTGTAATTACAATTTATCCTACCAAAATTTTCTTTCCCCCTTATTTTACTCTTAAAATTTTACTTTAATTCAAATATAAAGGGGTATTTTAGTAACACAACAAAAAATGGGTACTTTCACACTCACACGATCTCACTCCCACTCGAGGCATGTGCTCTGCAGATTCATTTCTCTATCTACCATGCCACACTTCTTTCTCTGTCATACAAATCACCACTACCGCCTGAACCAAAATCATATGAAAAGCCATAACCATTATTTCTCATCTACAATAATGGATCTTATAAAAATGTGAGAAGCCATAGCTATCAGTTCTCAACTAACAACAATGGATCTACCAAAAAATCGCATCAAATGTAAAAACTCAAGGTACAATATGAACTAAGCATATCCACAAAATTTGTCTTCGTATATGTTTATGTTGGATGTACACCTATGTAATACTTTCCATCTCCGACTTTGCTTCTACATCTCTCTCATTCATTTTTGAACTTCTTATTCTCTCCTTCTCTCTCATCTCAATCTATATCGCAAGCACCGGCTATGCTAATAGTAAGTTTCAAATGGTTTAGGCTTCGATTTTAGGTTTAGGTTTAGGTTTAAAATGGTTTAGCTTTGATTTTAGGATTACGTTTCAAATGGTTTAGGTTTAGTTTATTATATAGATTTGCAATTACTTTGTGGAATTTTTTTTATTGTATAGATTTGTAATTAGTTTATTGTATAGATTTAAGTTTCAAATTAGTTTATTATGTAATATTCATTGTTGGATTTTGGTGATTGAATTATATACTATTTTTAGGTGAAATCTTCTTCTATACCAGATTTCTACACGTATGTGCGATCTCAGGTAACCCCATTTTCATTTACATCATAAGTTTGTAAAAGTTTGAAATTTTGAACTACCACCAAGGTTTCTTTATTGAATCAAATGGTTTAGGCTTCGATTGTTGGTTTACGTTTCGATTTTAGGCTTAGTTTTTTATTTTAATTTCTAATTTTCGTTTCAAATTAGTTTATTATATAGATTTGCAATTACTTTATTGCAATTAGTTTATCGTACATATTTGTAATTAGTTTATTGTAAAAATTTAAGTTTGAAATTAGTTTATTGTGTAATATTCATGGTTGGATTTTGGTGTTTGAATTGTACACTATTTTTAGGTGCGATCTTCTTTTATACCAAATTCTTACATGTATGTGCGATCTCAGGTCGAGTCCTCCTCCACCACCAAAGAATCCAAATGTATATGAGTTGTATCAAGATGATACGACATGCATTGTGATTGATATACACCCTCCAAACAAGTCGAGTCCTCTGCCACCACCAAAGAAGTCGGGTAAAGGAGTGCTTAAGTTCATGTTCAACCACCACCAAAGAAGCCAGATGTATATGAGTTGTCCTTATAACTTAGTTATTTCATTTTTATTGCGACTTTGGTTTATATACATATAAACTAATATTTATTATGCATGGTACGAAAGTCATGTGGGTATAATCTGACGTGATTGTGTGGGTTGTAAGTTGGATACAAAGTACCTATGCAACATGTTAAAGATGTTTATAAGTGCAACATGTTGGATTATCAAATTCAAGAAAATTGTGTCCCTCGGATGGTCCTTTCTTTTGCATTTCTTGATCATATTCTGATGTTCTGACATTCTGCTCTAATACCGACATGTTCTGAATCGAATAATGGAGTTATGTTGTCCTTTAACATGCAGTATTTCAAATAAGAGTGATGTGAGTAATGTCGTGCTCATGTCTATTATTTGACAGCTGTATTGGCAAATATTTTTCTTAGTTTGCTCAATATAGGGGTTTGATTTGATGACATGCAGTACAGGTTTATAGGTGTTCTTGGATTATTTTTAATGTTTAAAAATAAAGGTTGTTCTTGAATTGGAACCATATTACTCTCTCTTGCACAAAATTTTATTGAAGATTGTTCATTTATCAACAATGATGTGTTCAAAGAGTTATTTATATGCCTACCAGGTGTTTGCTAATATCTCCATATCGAAATCTTACTTTGGGTTCTAACCACTTTTCTTGGGATTTAATTTAATATTTACGTGTTTTTCTTTTTTTTTTTTACTTCATTGTTGATTTCCACCATTTTTTACTTTCTCCTTATGGGATAATCATCCCATTTTTTCCCTTCCATTTTTGTGTAAAGGGGCGATGTTCATTGATTGATTGACTATATTTTTCAGTTTTATCTTGAATTAAAAAGGCTTGTTATTCTTTGTTCTCTCATTGTTTCTCTGCTAATTTTGTAATTACACCTGATAATCTGACTTCCCAGAATATTATTTTTCTACATTTATGTTGCGTTTGGAGACTGAATACCATATATTATTTTATTTTACCTTCGCACCTCACTCTCCACAACAATTAATATGTGATCATAACTTTTTTAGATGTTTAAATAATAACATCATTGGTGTTTGATGAAATGTTTATATATTTATATCCTTTATTTTATTTTACTTTTGTCCAGGTACAACCAATGGCAGCCTTAAGTCAGTTGTCTAAGTTAGTTTGGAGAACGAAGTAACCGCCCATAAGTTGAAGATATTCTCATTGCAGCAAAAATGAGACTCAGGTGAAGGGATGCGAATGAGGAGGTAACACTTCTCCAAGAATGTGTATCTCAAGCTGAAACATAAATAACTCACATTTTAACTGTGTTTGATACAACATTTGAACTCTGTTTGCTAATTAGTGGTATGGTAGAGAATCTGTTTGCTAATTTGTGTTGTACGATATGGTATGCGAATCGGAATTATGCAAGCTTCATTTCATGAACATGGTGTTGCAGGGATCCTTTTTCTCAGAGTTCTATTTGGCTACATTGGCCTCTGATCTTGATCAAAAGGAATGTATAGGGATGATCCACGATCCTCCGAATACCACCCATCATTCTGCTCAACTACCCTGTTGCTGAGCCAACTCAGATTGACCATTGGTAATGTATTAAGAAACGAATGGAGAGTGTTACTATTTCAACACTCTCTCCAAGTGTGAAAATTTTTTAATTTGTAAGTTTGCAATTTTTTTATTTTCATATAATTGTATGTTTCAATTGTTACAATGTATTGTATATTTTTCCTTTTATATATAAATAAATAATATCCATTTTCTTCCAATTAATTATATCATATGTTTATTGGAACTTCAGAAGATAGAGATAACAAACACCTCTATGTATATAAATAATTGGTACCTCTACTGTTATAATAAACACCTCTACTATTATAAAAAATACCTGTTGCGTTATCTTTCTTGAAAATGGACTTGATCTTAGATGACAATATTTGTTTTTTTTCTAATTATAAACATCTTTCTCTTTGCGAGAGGTTGTGAGATAGAGTATGGCATCTACTACAGAAGCATGTGGATATAACATAGAAGTATAAGAGCTTCAAGCATATATGACCACAGAGAAGTAAGGTTCATATGCTTGGAATATAAAAAGACACCTCATCTAATAAACACCAGTGTAATATAGAATAAAGAATTTAAATTATACAGTTTAATAATCAAATTATTCTAATTTGATTATAATTTTTCGATTATCACAGGATTCTAGTGGCTAGCATATCCCAGACAGAGACACATCTTTTCACCAAACCAGCACCAGAGATGGCAGCGTTCTCTTCAATGGGTCCAAACATCATAACTCCCGATATCATCAAAGTAGACCTTACTAAAATCAAACTAAATTTGTATTTATTCATTTATTAAGTTTAAAACTTTAGAATTAATATCAACAATGATAAATTAACCTTGCATTCATACTAAAGATTCATTTTATAAAATTTTAAAATCAAAATTCAAACTCCAAATATTTGTACCTGCTAAATGAAAATTTTAACTGTACCCTGATATTACAGCACTCGGGGGGGGGGGGGGGGGGGGGATATTTTGGCAACATGGTCTCCAGTAGAAACTGAAGGAACTAATGAACGACCAGTGGATTATAACATAATTTCTGGTACCTCCATGTTATGTCCACATGTTTCTGCAGCAACTGTCATGTCTAGATTTTAGGAATTAATATATCACATTCTTTAAATCATATCTTCTTTATAACTACGACACCTTTTTGTTTTAAAATGGTACAGAACCACCCACAATAATGAATTGTGAAGACTACACCTAAAAAAAATTATTCTGTTTTGCAAGTTGTTGATACCAAATTTAGTCTGCTAACGTAGACCAATCATTTGAAGACACGTGGAGATCTACCTGTCAAATACAAACATTTTGGACGAGCAACTCAGGCGTCCCGAGCAACTCAGGCTCCCCGAAGAACTTCAGCGTCCCGAGCAACTCATGGCGCCCCGATGAACTTCAGCGTACCGAGCAACTCAAGCGGTCCGAGCAACTCCGGCGGTCCGAGCAACTTAGCGTGCAGAGCATCTGAATCAAGAGAATTAAAGGACGATTGCGCATTAAATGCTCATTATTATCGTACATATGTATATGTCTACTAGATAGCAGCACATTATCCTTTCACATGTACAGCCTCAAGGCTATAAATACATTGTAACCTCCTCATTAGAGGGGGACTCTGGATCACTTGACAAACCACTTATCGAGATTTCCAGGCAAATAATTAGCAATACAAAAATAGTAGACGTAGGCTATTCTCATATGGATGAACCACTTTAAAAATCCTTTTATCTTATTTATTTATTATCTTATTTATCTATGGTTAATTAATTAGAGATAATATAGTTTTTTACATCAACAGATTGGCGCCGTCTGTGGGAAACGACTGTACTTAGCATTTTTCACCAAAACAATTCATCATTAACGGCTGATAATCCAGAATCTAGTAATCAAAAAACTGGGATATCTCCAAACCTTTCTACTCCCCCAAATGTTCAAGATTTGGGTGGTATAATGGATAATTTAGCCCAAGGGCAAACGACCATGCAAGAAACCATGCGTCAACTTATACAAACTATTCAAGGCGGAGTGCCGGCTCAATCAGGACAACGAAGTGTTCAGAGAAATACCCGTTTACCCTCTTCACGAACTAGGCGAATGATATTCCCAGAGGAATCTCAATCTAGACGCACCGAATCATATCGTACTGATAGATATAATGATCCTTCTTATCAACCTGGTCGTACTTCATCAGTACGAGCTACAGATTCTCAACGAAACGTCACTCTATTTCCAGAAAGGACTAGTGATCTATAAAGGTTAAGTGGAGTCTCTCCTTTTGATCATTTGGGAACTAGGAGGAATAGAAGTCCTCCTAGGATTGCGTCGAGGAACTACCCACGACCATCTGATCTAAGGGAAGGCTCAGCCCAATCACGACCAACAGCTCGATCCCAAGAGGCAAATTCAACGCGATCAGTTGCTCGAACCAATAGGCCCGAGGAGGGAAATGACGCATGAAAGGGCTCTATTCAAAGGTTGGAGGACAGATTAGGGGAAATGGCTAAGGCCAATAATCCTCTACAAAGAACTTTTATCCAAGGGACATCATTTGTATAGGCAATTGTGGATTTTCCCACACCATCAAAATTCAAAGCTCCTATGGTGACGCCTAAATATGATGGAAAAACTGACCCTGTCCTTCATATAGAACAATACTAAGTTGTTATCGATATCTATGCAGTTCCAGACGAGAGGAGATGTAGGGAATTTTTAGGAACTCTTACCGGATGAGCTGAGATATGGTACAACAACCTTCCTTGGGGGAAAATTGAGACTTTCTTTCAATTGGCATAGCTCTTTATCGGGAACTTCTATTTTGGAGCGAATCCAGTCAAACGAGTAGCACACTTGGTAAGTGTTAGACAGAAGGCAGGTGAAAGAACTAGGGACTATATTACTCGTTTCAATAAAGAGAAACTTGAAGTAATTAATTACGAAGAGAAAACAACAATTACTGCTTTGATGAGTGGTCTGTTGCTAGATAAATTGTACTACACTTTAGCCAAAGATCCACCTAGGACCATGGCAGAACTGATGGTAAAAGCACCCAAAATCATGAATGCCGAGGAAGCCGTGGCTGCGAAGAATAACGCAGATACTAAGGAGACCAAGGTGGAAGATGGTAAAATCGAAAAGAAGGATCAGAAGAACAATGGTGGCAACAAGCAGTCGAAAGGAATGAAAACACTGGAGCAGATTAAGAAATTTGGAAATTACACTCCTTTAAAGGTAGATATAAATCACATTCTAGAAGAGATCAAGAACAGCGAGGAGTTAGCATGGCCAACAAAAATGAAGGCAGATCCTGACAGAAGAGACAAGTCCAAATATTATGAATTCTATAAAGACCATGGTCATACGACCAAGCAATGCATAGCTCTTTAGAATGAAATTGAAGCACTCATCAGACAAGGAAAATTGGATAAATATGTTAATCACCAAAGTGGTGGAAAGACCAACGAGCAAGGAAGGAGAAGATCTAAATCTCCTCATTGAGAAAAAGAAGACAAGAAAAAAAGTCATGAAGAAGATCGAGAAGTTGATCAAGATAACCCCGATCTCCCCAAAAGACCAAGACAGCCAGAACGTGAGGTATTTTCAATCCATTTTTGGGTCATTTGAATGTAATGTTATTACAGGTGGAGATGCAGGAGCTGGAGATCTTACTCCAGAGAGGAAAGCTTACCTCATTGAAGCTTAAGCTTGCTCGTACATTCAGCCAATAAATTTGGCTGAAGAGGATCGCCCGAGGAAGGTGAATAAAGACAAATTGGCCATTGGTTTCTCTCAGAACGACCTGGCAGGTGTACTATACCCTCATGATGACCCATTAGTGATCAAGATGAGAATGAAGGAAGTGGTGATTTCACGGGTACTGGTGGATAATGGTAGCTCGGTAGACATCATGTTCTATTCATGTTTTGATAGTTTGAATCTGAAATTAGCCCAATTGGAGACCTATCATAGACCTCTCCTCGATTTTACTGGCGAAAAGGTTTTTCCACTTGGGACGATCAAGTTGGATATGCTTATCGGTACATGGCCTGCTTGTCGAACCGAAAGAGTACGCTTTTTCGTAATGGATAAAAATATCCAATCAGATTACAATATCATCATGGGAAGGGTAGGTCTGAAGAAGTTCGAAGCAGTACCATCTACTGTACATCAATGTTTAAAATTCCCAACCAACTTTGGAGTAGGAGTGGTGAAAGGCGACCAGAAAGTAGCTCGGGAATACTACTATTCATCTGCCGAACAAGAGGAACGTGAAGAATCCAGAAAGAAGACTACCACTTATCAAGTGGATGAAATAGAAGATGCAGAGATTGAAACGTTAGACCCTAGAGACGAGTATTAGCTCGTGAAGGGACAAGTCTTGGAGGCTACCGAAAATATCATTCTGGACGACGAGCATCCAGAACGAACAACTCAAATTGGTGTATCACTGGATGTATGAATAAAACAGGAATTGATAGCATTTCTAAGGCGTAGAAAGCAAACTTTTGCATGGAGTCATGAAGACATGCAAGGGATAGACCCGAGTTTCATATGTCATGAGCTCAACGTGAACAAGGAAATCAAGCCAGTAAAGCAACGAAGAAGAGTATTCAGTCCTAAAAAGAACCAAGCTATACAGGAAGAAGGAGAGAAGCTACAAAAAGCCTTTTTTATTGAGGATGTCAAATATCCTGATTGGCTAGCAAATGTGGTGATGGTAAAGAAGAAAAAAACAAGTGGAGGATGTGTGTGGACTTCACTGATCTTAATAAAGCCTGCCCAAAGGATCATTTTCCTTTGCTCGAATCGATCAGCTGGTAGATGCTACCTCGAGGCATGAGTTGTTGAGTTTCATGGATGCTTATTCTAGGTACAACCATGTTAAAATGAAGCTTGAGGACAGGGAGAGTACCTCTTTTATCACCCCAAGGGGAAATTATTGCTATAATGTTATGCATTTTGGATTGAAAAATGCAGGTGCAACATATCAGCGGTTGATCAATAAGGTGTTTGTAGAGCAAATCAGTCATAACATGGAGGTTTATGTTGATGATATGCTGAAGAAGAGCAAGAAAGCTACTGATCATCTAGTTGACCTAGGTCAGACCTTTGATCAACTAGAGAAATACCAAATGAAGTTAAATCCCACCAAGTGCATATTTGGAGTGCGAGAAGGAATATTTCTCGGGCACATTGTTAATCAATGAGGTATTGAGGCGAACCTTGAAAAGATCAAGGCTCTATTGGAGCTGTGATCTCCAACCAAGAAGAAGGAAGTGCAAAGCCTCACAGGGCGAGTTGAAGCACTTAATAGGTTTGTGTCACGAGCAACAGACAGATGCCTCCCATTTTTCAAAACACTTCAAAAAACTTTTGAGTGGAATGATGAGTGCGAGGAGGCCTTTCAAGAGTTGAAAAAATATCTAGGGACACCTCCATTGTTGTCCAGACCAGTGATGGGAGAAAGAATATACTTATATCTGGAAGTTTCAGAGAATGATGTTATCTCAGCATTGATAAGATTGGAGGATGGAGTGCAGAAACTAGTCTACTACACCAGCAAGGTTTTTTGAGGAGAAAAAATTAGATATTCGAGGTTAGAAAAGTTGGCACTGGCACTAATTGAAGAAAGTAGAAGGATGAGGCCATACTTCCAAGCCCATACTATAGTGGTGTACACCGATATGCCATTAAGACATGCTGTGCACAAACCGAAGAAATCAGGAAGATTGATGTACTAGGCAGTAGAACTTGGTGAATATGATATATTTTATGAGCCTAGATCATCGCTCAAAGGGAAGGCAGTAGCATATTTTATCGCAGAGTTTACTTAGGAAGATGCCTCCGAAGAACATGAGTTGAATACAAACCAACCTGTGGATGTTACAGGATCATCAAATTTAAATCCTGACCAACTTAAATCGATTAACGAGCAAGAAAAGATGATCAATGAGCAGTGAGAAGTGACAGAGGAGGACAAAAGGAAGCACCAAATATTCCATCGAGGAACTCTGTCAGATAAAAGATTTGATGATGAAGTACCCGTATGGAATTTGTATGTGGATGGCTCTTCATGCACTACAGGCAGTGGAGCAGGAATTATTTTAAATAGTCCGGATGGGATTGATGTGGAGTATGCTCAGCTCTTTCAATTTAAGGCTTCTAATAATGAGGCCGAATATGAAGCAATGATTGTGGGTCTAAGTTTAGCCAAAACCATGAAAGCAGAGCAAGTCATTGTGTTAAGTGATTCCTAGTTAATCGTAAATCAAATTCTGGAGGTGTATGCAACAAAAGGAGAATTAATGGTCAAGTATCATGCCAAAGCAATGGAGGTTGTATCGAGTTTTACTACAATTCAGCTGATTAGAATACCAAGACTGGAGAATGCGAGAGCAGACGCCCTATCTCGGTTAGCATCAACCACACGCACCGAGCTATGAAGAACAATCCTAATAGAAATCCTGGCTGGCCGAAGCATAGATGAAGATCTGATGATAAATTTCATTGCCCTCGACTTAGAACCATCTTGGATGGACCCCATCAGGGCCTATATTGAAGAGGGGGCTTTGCCAACTGATAAACTCGCAGCCAAAAAAACTGAAGTTTAAAGCTGCTCGTTATGTATTGACCAATGGCATATTGTATAGGCGAGGAGTTATAACAGGGCTACGAAGATGTGTCCATCCCTCCGAAGTGAAAGATTTGATCGAGGAAGTTCACGAAGGGTCTTGTGGAGCCCATGTAGCAGGTCGGACGCTTTTACAAAGAATAACAACGTAGGGGTATTACTGGCCAACGATGAGAGATGATTGCGTAGCTTATGCTAAGAAGTGTGATAAATGCCAACATTTCTCCTCTATCCAAAGAACTCCCCAAGCATTGTTAACACCCATCACGTCCCCTTGGCCATTCGCCAGGTGGGGGATAGACTTGGTCGGTCCACTTCCAACGACCAAGGGAAGATTCAAATACCTCGTGGTTGCCGTGGATTACTTTACCAAATGGGTGGAAGTTGAACCTCTCATTGATATGACATACGAAAAAGTCTATCAATTTATTTGGAAGAATATTATCTGCAGATATGGTCTCCCACATGCATTTATTACTGACCATGGAACCCAGTTTGATAACGAGGAGTTTGCTGCATATTTTCATCAATCCAATGTACTAAAGATCCACTCTACACCAGGCCATCCCCAGAGCAATGGGAAAACTGAAGTGACAAATAGAATGCTACTGAAATGACTGGATGATGCAAAGGAAAATTGGATTAATGAGCTACATTCTGTGTTGTGGGCTTATCGTACCACACCACGAATAGCAACAGGAGAGTCTCCATACATGCTGGCATTTGGGAGTGAGGCTTTGATACCTGCTGAATTGGGTCTGCCCACGCATAGGGTGCTTAATTTCAATTCTCCTGTCAGTGATTTGATGAGAAGATTAGACCTAGATATGATCGAAGAAGTTAGGGAAGAAGCAACAATCAGGAATGTAGCATGTCAATAACGAACAACATTGTTCTATAACAAAAGAGTGAAGAAGTGTGATTTGAAGGAAGTAGATTATGTACTGAAGAAAGTGATCCAAAAGAATAACAAACTGGAAGCCAACTGGCATGGACCATACAGAGTAACAAAAGTTGTTCGTCCAGGGACATACAAGATTGAAACCTTGGAAGGAGAAGAGTTCAAGAATGAATGGAATGCAGAGCATCTACGCAAGTATTATCAGTAATTGAAAGTCCTATGTAATGCAGTTTCTTCAATATGAATAAAGTAATGTTTCACTCAGTTTCTTTCTTTGTTAAAATTTTTTCGGAATATTAGTGCTACACTCTACACACCAAATTCAGAGCAATTACCACCAACTCCAATTGGTCGGAAATCAATTACCCCCAACTCCGATTGGTAGAAAACTTAATACCCCCAACTTCGGTTGGTCGGGAACTCATTACCACCAACTCTGGTTGGTCGGAAAGCAATTACCACCAACTCCGGTTGGTCAAAAACTTAATACCACCAACTCCGGTTGGTCGGCAAATCAATTACCACCAACTTCGATTGGTCGAAAATCAATTACTACCAACTCCGATTGGTCAAAAAATTAATACCCCAACTCCGGTTGGTCGAGAACTCATTACCACCAACTCCGGTTGGTCGGGAATCAATTACCACCAACTTCAGTTGGTCGAAAACTTAATACCACCAACTCCGGTTGGTTGGTAAACTAGGTAGGAAGATGGACGACCTCCTATGGCATCCACTATCTAGGCAACAAGGTAATCCATACGAGATTACTACAACTAAGCAGGAACATGGGATGCTAATCATTCCATTGCTTAGGCCCAAAGAGTGACAAGTCACTATAATCAAACAACAAATAGGATAAGTATAGTATATACATACATCTATTTACCAACTAACAAACAAAGACATTCTACAAATTATTTAGAAGATAATGAAATGGCAAAAAATTTATTCATTCAAATCAAGTAAAATACATATGATGTGAAAAATGTGATTCATTACATGAAAAATATCCTACTCTATGGGTTTCTTCCCCTCTGCTTTTGAAACAGGTTCCACCCCGGCTGGAGGATCATCCAAAGCATAAGGAGAATTTATAAAATTTACATCTCGCAGCATTCTAACATTCATTACAGATGGCCGATCAAGCAAATGTTCTGGGCGAGATATCTCAAAGTTGGCATGAAGACTGTAATCACCGAGATACTTGGAAATCAGGCATCAAGGAATTGCACGAGAAGGAATCCAACTAAAATCAAGCTTAAAAGGAGGCACAGGTAAGTCAAGCACTCCAGGCTCATAATAATCCCATAAGTGGTGTCCCTGCTCCAATTATAGCACACACATAGCATTCAACCATCCATGCTTGTACCCCTCATTATTCGACTGCTGTATCCGAGCATCCAGATGGTACAGAGCTTTATTATACCCAACCATCCAAAATTCTCTGGATTTTTTATGGAACTGATAAGTTAACCTCTCCAGTTGCTCGTGGAGATTCTTCACCAGAATTTCCTTATTTTTCAAAGCAGAACTCTGGAAGAGAGTTGGTCAGTAAAATTCAGAATCTTCTTGGACATTTTTGCCAAAGCTTGATTCTTCGCCATCAACTGAACTGCCTGATTCTCCAAGGCTGATTGAGTTCTCGCTTCTTCAATAGAAACCCGACCAGCCCTTGCTCATCCACGAGAAGAAGATTTTACTCGTCCACGAGTAGATGTGGAGGGTCCAGCTCTTTTCAAAGTTTCCAACTCATCTAGTAAGTTGGCATTTAGAAAGAAAAACCTTCATCATTAACAGGGACCAAGGCTCCCTAAGAAGATGCAGCATATTTGAGTTATTTTATCTCTTCTTGCAAAGCAATGTTCTCCTGCTCCAACAACTTAGTGATATGCCTGTGCTCTTCAACTTCAAGCTTCAGAACACTCTCTTTCTTTTCATGAGCAGAGATGAATTTATCATACCCTTTGTCAGCACTCAATTGTTGATATTTCTTCTTGTATCCTTGATGCAAAAGTGTGGAGGACTCTTTGTACTACTGCTAAAGTTCCTAGATCATTCCTTGGAGATCTTCAATCATATCATATTAGGCCACATTATTGGCAACAACACAATCGATCAAGCATTTTAGGTATTGGTAAGCTTCAATTGCTCGGTCAGAAGCACCTGATCCGAGGATGTCAATTATCTGGGCCTCATTAAGATCTGCATGACCAGCTTTAAAATAGTCGTTGTATTTCTTTATTAATTCTGTGTCATGAGCTGATAAGAGATCCATCCTGGACATAAACTAGCAAATAGAAGAAATAAAAAGAATCAATAATGATGCAGACAGAGCAAGTAAAAGTGAAATTCAAGACGAACAATCAAAATTTAAATTTTTATTCATCATAAGAAGAGATACATAGTTCGAGGTTACATTCAAGAAAACAGCAAAATAAAAAACCCGAACAACTCTACACCTTCTCCTTGTTTCCTATGACTTCCTCAGAAAGTTTGGATGAAGGAGTTTGTTGCTCGGAAGGCAAGGGAAGCTGCTCGGCAGAAGTGATGGCGGGTTGGATTTGATCGGAAGGTTGAACAATAGGAACAACATAGACTTGATCTCCAGTCATTATAGAAGATTCATCTGAAGTAGCTTCATCCTCTTCTTCTTCTCCAGGAGAGGGATGAGGGCCATGAGTGTGTTGCTGGAATAACTCAGAATTCTCGGCAATCTTCAGCTCCTTTAAGGCTGCTACCCATCCATCTTTAAAATATTTGATGCTGGCATACTCCATTTGAGAAGACATGACAGCCAGGCCCTTGTTCCATCCTTATATACCAACCAACACTGAAAGATTTTTTAACTGCATTTTTCCTTTTTGCCTTCTCCGAGGAGGTCCTTTCCCTAAGGAGCTCCTCGGCAGCCTTCAATTTCTCTTCCACCTCCATTTTCTGTCGCTCGACTTCTTAAAGTTTAACAACTTCCTCTTTAGCAGACTTGAGCTTAGTCTCAAGCTCCTTGTTGCTCTGTTCAAAAGCCTTATTGCCCTATTTAGACTCCTTTAATTTTTTCTCCAATTCCTTGGAGGCATTCACAACTTGATTTCTCTCTAGCTCAATGGACTTGAATTGCTTCTCCCAAGCAACTTTATCTTCCTCGTACTTTTGACGAGAATCTTTCAAAGATTGGGTCAGCCCAACAAAAGCTTCCTCTACTCCACCCGAGGAGATTAAAGCCCTAATGGCTTCATCCTTCTTCAAAATGTTGTTGAAACACGTCACCAGCTGAAAAAAGAAATAACTTAAAGTCAATACATGAACATAATATTAGAAAGTAAAAAACTCAGTCCAATAATACTTACTGAGGCAATGTGTTGAGCAGTCAGAGTAGTAATTCTCTTATGAGAAAGAGTATCTTCAATGCCTTGGACTTCTGGGACAGTCCAGGATTTTACCAATCTCACAACAGAGCTCAGAGTAACAAGAACTGGAACACCACCTTCAATATTTGAAGGTTGAGAGACAGGTTCAGCAGGTTTCTCAGAAGAGTTTTTCTTTAATCTCCTCAGAGTAGCAGGAGAATCTTCAACTAAAGATGTCGTCTTTATTGGTGAAATGACAATAACATCACTTGAAGTAGAGACAACAACAGTCTTACTCGGAGCCACAGGGGGATTCTTTCCAGCTTCCTGGGAAACAACAGGAGGGGGTACATTTATTTTCTTTGTCCCCTCATCTTGGACATCATTTTTACTCTTATTCGTCTCCACAAGGGTAAAGGTAGACTTGTCAAAAAAGGCAAGAGCTCTTCTTTTCTTCATCAGATCAGTGATAGGAATATTCGATTCAGAAGAAGAACCTTCCACACTAGTCTCAGAGGCTGGTGTTGGTACTTGGTCAAGATCAACCACCATTGGACGAGGCGAGTAGTGAAAGATGAAGTGTAGCTTTTGTATTGCAGCAAGTAAGAAGCATATCTAATATGCTCCTCAGCAACAGATTGGTGCAAGCTCCAGATAAGTTTTAAATGCTTTATATTAACCTCAGTTTCCTTTGGAGGTTTCCTTTTACTATCAACTGTAACAAGCAGAATCAGTTGTTAGTGATACATTTTATCAAATACAAAGAAAATAAGATTTCAAAAATAAAAACATCCTATCCCATTGCCATAAAGTGGACACCTGGGACCTTGGTATACATCATCTCCATTTAACAGAGGGTGTTGCCAATTTTTCATCATAACACCATGATCAAAATAATCCCTATTGGCATCGGGAAGATTGACAACTAACGCTCTATTCAAAAACCTAGTTTTTAAATAAAAAGTACTTTCACTGGTAACCCATCTGTACCAATACATAATCTCTGGAATCCCTAAACGAGTTCCATGAAGTTGATTCAACCTATATTCGCCATTAACTGTCCTCCATGTGTTTGGAGCTATTCTTGCATGTACAACATCAAAGTATTGGCAAAACTCCAAACACAATGGATTTGGCGGGAAAGAAAAGCCACATTCGACTACAAAAAGACTGGGGAACCAATGTCCCTTATCCAAAGAAAAATAATCAGAAGGTTCAGAAAGTTCTTTCAAAATAACCCACGAAGGGATTGAAAACTCAGATCAAAATTTGTCTAACGATTCAATAGGATAAACCATGGCGAATAAAATAAAGAGGAAGGAATAAAATCTTACAGAGAAAATAAAGATCAGTTGTCAATGAACGATGGAAAGAACGAAGGCACAAGACAGAAAAAAGATGAAGAGTTCAAAGATACAAATTTGAAAAGTGAAAGAAGGCATGATTTCTACCGCGTTTAAATACTTTACCTCGGGAATAGAGAAATGAAATGATTACAAGGGAAGACATTTGCATTTCCGATGGCTAAAAGAAGAAAAGGGCACAAATATCTAAGTGGTCATGAAAATTCAAAATATTTATGAAGCCTGATACTATGCACTCAAAAAGGAGTTATATATAATGGAAATTTTCCTAAAATCCATAAAGATCAATAATCCAAGCAGTTTTCAAGAAAAATGTTCCGCACTCTCCTTCAACTTCAACTGTGAAACATTGGGAGCTTCTGTTGATACCAAATATATTCTACTGATGTGGACCAATCATTTGAAGGCACGTGGAGATCTACCTGTCAAATACAAACATTTTGGACGAGCAACTCAGGCTCCCCAAGGAACTTCATCGTCCCGAGCAACTCATGGCGCCCCGAGGAACTTCAGCGTACCGAGCAAGTCAAGTGGTTTGAGCAACTTAGGCGGTCCGAGCAACTTAGCGTGCAGAGCATTTGAATCAAGAGAATTAAAGGACGACTGCGCATTAAATACTCATTATTATCGTACAGATGTATTTGTCTACTAGATTACAGTGCATTATCCTTTCACATGTACAACCTCAAGTCTATAAATACATTGTAACCTCACTCATTAGAGGGGGACTCTGGATCTCTTGAAAAACCACTTATCGAGATTTCCAGGCAAACAGTCAGCAATACAAAAATAGTGGACGTAGGCCATTCTCATATGGCTGAACCACTTTAAAATTCCTTTTGTCTTATTTATTTATTATCTTATTTATCTGTGGTTAATTAATTAGAGATAATATAGTTTTTTACATTAACACAAGTTGTGCTATTTCTATCTTTTGTTTTCATTATTTGCATGTTTGTTGTATATTATGTTATCGATTTATATCTTCTGTTTTTATTTTTCGCATTCGTGTTGTATATATTTTGTAGGAACTTGATAAGGTGAAAAATCTTAGCAGTGAGGATCAAGTTGATTCATTTATCAAGTCTTAGAACAAATGAAGGGGAAGAATTTGCTGAAGATAGAGAGAAGATGGTAAAGGCTCAAGATGAAAATATGGAAGGACTTACAAAGATGTATTGGGAGGATAAGATTGAGCTTTAGATAGAATTTATTAAGAGTTTACTCATCTCATGGAGAAATACACCCCACATTAGGAGCCCAAAAGGAGAAATACAAAAAGAGTGAGCAAGTTAATCAAACCAAATTAAATTCGATTCGCATTAATTTTGATAATTTATGCATTTGATTTATTTTTTTAAGAATGTAGCTGCTTTATACTATTCGACATGAAGATCTGACCAATTATGAATTGATATGTTCAGTATCTATTTCTCGAACTCCTACAAAGATGAGGCACATGAGAATCTTTATGAATCCCCTGGGATATGTTTTGTTGAAATTCTGGATTTATGTCATTATAATGAATATGTTTTTCTAATAAATGTTTTGTTAAGTGGGTATTTGTTTGTGCCCAAATATTTTTTGTTTGGTTTCTTTCCTTTTTATCTTTGAAGTGAATTTTTCATATTTTAGTTATTTTGGGTCTGAACAAACTTAAATATCTTAGAGAGTAATAATCTTATGATCTTCACGGATGATAACATGAGATGGATCTTTATATTTATTTCTAAATGATTTTTTCGGCTTCACAAGTGATCTAGTGTCTTTGTTTATTACCGATTTATGTAGAATTATGACAAAAAGAGTGTCCTAGATGCGTGTTTACTCGGTGAAAGTATACTCGGGGGAACTAAAAAGTGCAGTCTTTTAATTTTTTATAATGATATTAGATTTAAAAAATGATCAAAGCTAATTTCTTTCCTATTTTAGGGTTCATGCATTTTGGTTGCTAATACAATTATTCTTTGTCAAAATGATGATACTTTTTCAGTTTTGCTTCCTCATACACTCATTCTCAGATATTTGAATGTTGTTGGACAATTTTTTATTTGTTAAGGAGGGCGGATAGTCCTATAAACAAAGGAGGTTATGATCAATTTTTTTAAAATTACACTTTTTTTATTGGGGAAGAATATTTTTGTCGTTTTGTAATTACGTACTTTGGAAATTTTTACCGTTTTGGGATTATTTACTTTCGAAATATTCAAAAGTACTTTGCGTACTTTGCAATTATGTACTTTGCAAAGTGTAATTTAAAAAAAACTGGCCATAACCTCCTTTGTTTATAGGACTATCCATCCTCCTTAACAAATAACAAATTTTCCAACAACATTCAAATATCTGAGGTGTGGTAAGGTACATAATATTATTGTGTAAATATTGATCTCACCCTTCATTTAGTGACTTGTTGGCCAAATCAGGACCCCTAGTTGTCTTATCATCTTATGGAATAGTGTTACACTTCTACTCCTTATTATATAGATAATATATACATGACATAATATCTTAATAAGCTTAAAGTATATTATATTTATTTATTTTATTTTTAACTTGAATCTAACAGTTAACAACTTGCCACATAGAATTCATATAGGATCCATACACAATGAAAGTAAAAAAAAAAGCAAGTTAATTCAAGTCTCTATAATGAATGTGAAAGTGATGTGGAAATAATGATTATCCATCATGTTGAGAGACCATCTAGATGTGAACGTTTGCCACATAGAATTCACATTCATTAAATCCCAAAAAAAATCTCCAATTCAACTATAAATGACGCTATACTCTTTTATATTTGATATATGTTAAACTTTAGAATTTTGATTTGAAGGAATTTTTTTATGGACATTGTGTAAACTAAACTTTTATCTAGACAATTTTCATATTATCTTGTTCTACATCCACATAAGAAAATTATAGACATTTGCATTTGAGGTGCTCTTATATGTAATAGAGGCCCCATACATCATATATGAGTAACATAACACACATATATATAAGCCATGGCTTCATATAACTTTGTTTTTGAATGATATATAGGTAGCATATATCGATATCATATTATGCAAGTATATGATCATATATACCTTTTGGAAAGTAGCCTCTATGACCTTTCGTGAACTAAATGCGAAAATGCAGTGAAGCCATCGAATATTTGACCGTTTAAGCAAGCAGTAGACTTAAACTGCCTAAAATCTGTCATACATTGACCCATTTATTTAAAATACCAAGACAAATTATTTTGAGACGATTTTTTAGGGTACCCTGAAATGTATAGAACAAAAAAAAACATATATTTTTTAATTAAAAAATATCCCGCAAGCTGGCCTTATTTAAGACTCCCTTATGAGAGCCTGAATCTCTCTCTCTCACTCTCTCTCTCTCTCTCTATATATATATATATATATATATATATATATATATATATATATATATATAACACTATGAAAGCTCAGATCTGGATCATAACGATCATTTGAAAAAATATTATTGGAGAGAGGAGAAAGCTTGTTTTTCATGTTGATAATGTGTTAAGATAAGTAGGGCACACATAGGGACGAAGGGACATGGGGTTGTATCTCCCACAGTTTTTTTTTGGAATATATATATATATATATATATAATATATATGCTCATATAAATTTTTAGCGGTAAAAAATTTAATTTCAACTAAGTTGGGACATAACTTTAAACAGATAAGATTTATCATTTACTTTAGTGTAAATTTGTTAAATGGTTATATAATATATATATATATATATATATATATTTAGTTAATTGTTAAATTAAAGGGTTATGTTATATATCTATTTCTTAGTTTTATTATAAATAAATGTTAAATGGTTGTTTAGTGGCATTGTTAAATAACTGTTAAATGGTTGTTAGAGTTAATTTTAATGTTATTGTTGGTTTAAAATTCAGAAATTTTAGGGATATTGTTGGTTTATGTTTGGGGCTGAAATGTTAAAATATATCATTTGTTTATCTCCCTCTCTATTTATATTGATGAGAAATTTGGGGTTAATTTTAGGGCTAATGTTTGTCAAGGTTAATTTTAGGGTCATATTAGCATTGATTTTAAGGATTTTTGACTTAAATTACAAATATTTTTTTTCTATTTGTGATTCCTTTTTTTAGGATTTAATATCTTTATTCAATCAATTTTTATTTATCTTTCCATTAGATCAAATAAGTATTTAAGTAATTCTTTGGTAATTACTCAAAAATTACTTGGAAAATTTTGGCTCGAGGGTCCCACCCCCAAACCCTTGAAAATAACCATTAAATTAGCCCACACACATGCCAAATCTTGGCTTCGTCCTTTGGCACACATAGAATTTTGAGAGAAAGAGTTTCTCATTAATTTGTGTGTTATTGAAAGGGGGTCACCCTTTTTAGAGTATAAGTTGATAGAGTCATAATAGAATTAGACATTAACTCAAAATATGATAAATAATAATATTTATAATAGAGAGAACATTTTGATAATTTGTTAGACATTAGAAATAAAAAAATCTTTAAAGTGTTTCGAAGAGAAATGAGTCTCTCTCTCTCTCTCTCTCTCTCTCTCTCTCTCTCTATATATATATATATATATATATATATATATATATATATATATATATATATATATATATATATATATATACAAAAATGTTCCCGTGAAGACTGACTCGCACGGGTATAATACAAACCCTCCAAATTATACCCATTCACCCCCCAAATTATCGGCCCTCTCTTTCTTTTGAAGGTTACCGCAAGGTGCCACATGTCCAGTTTGAACTATTAATGTGCGGGTCAGTCCTCACACACACACACACACACACACACACAAAGTTTTTGGAGAAACCATGTATTATTTCTTAGTCGTTTTTTTCATTGGAAGCATGCGAAATATTTAATCCACGATCCCACTTAAAATATGGGTGGTGATATTCCCACCCCAAAATAATCTCCAAAACATCCTTAACTCCAAAACAACACAAAATTACATCTTATTTATCACTAACACCATACAGACCTAACACCACAATTTGAAACCCCATAATATAAGCCAAAATTAAAAATTCCCCCATTTATTTCCCTACTTTGTCTCTATCTCTATCTCTCTCTCTACTCTTTTCTCTATGCTACCTTTTGCATCTCTACATGCTCAAACTAAATCCTTATTCAAATCATCCAAACATAACCTGGTATGTACCCTCAACCTCTCTACTTGTGCATTTATGTTCATGCCTAATCTATAGCTGCTTTCAAACCCATTTGAACCTCCATTTGTAATAAAACCCAAATTTGTTAATAAAACCCTAATTTTCGTTAAAAAAACGTAATTTATACCTGCATAAAACCCTAATTTGTTGAAACTGAACGTAAAACAAAATAAAAAAATGTTGAATCTCATAATCTCTCGTCACCGAAGAAGGTGACTTCTCTCGGCCTACGTAAGTTGTGTATTCTAATTTCACGGTTAATGTAGACCGTCCATTTTGAAAAATCAACGGCCTACTAAGATTTTGGCTTGCCACATTCCACGGTTGTGAAGTTTTGTACGTAGCGTTCTCTAAATCTATTAATTTCTCTATCCATTTTACCAACACCCTTAAATGCATGTTCCCAACTTTTTTCAATTCTCTATCCATTTTAATTTGTTAATTTCAAATAAGTAATCTCATTTGAAACAAATATTACAGATCATAAATGGAGAGAGAGGGTAGAGAACCCATGACCGCGTTTGAAAGAAAATGAAAACAACATAGAATTTCAGGTAAAGATGTAGTGGATGAGGTGGTTGGTGAGGTATGGTAAGTGAGGAGGCAGTAGTTCGTGAGGGTGAGGTGGGTGAGGATGTGGTTTGGGAGGGTACGGTGGGCGAGGATGTGGTTCATGAGGGTATGATTGTGAGGGGAATGTTGGTAAGGGGGTTGTTATTTTGGGGACGGTTGGTGAGGTGGATTTGATGAGCATGCTAGTGGCTATTGTAACTCTATCACGTCAAGCGGTTCATCTACATCGTTATTATTTTATGATGACGACCTACTCACAGGGGAATCTCCTTCGGCCCCGGTTGAAAAGAAAAAAACAAAGATGAAGCCAAGAAGATTATGTGCACAACCATTAGAGGGGTCCTCTCCTAAAACCCCCGAGTTGTTAAAGCATTTTTCTAACCATATGTCATACGGTATTTGGAACCACGACGACGAATGAGGTACGATGAAGTGTGTATATCATTATAAGAAATTTATTGAGTGGAATATATATGAAGAGGATGAGCGGGTGGTGAATGTGGTAAATGCCTCGAGATTATGGACTTTGATAAAAAAACTCTTATCGGTTTATTGATCATATCCTTGTATGTGCATTTATTGAACGGTGGCAACCTGAAACTAATATGTTTCATATTTTATTTCGTGAAATGATCATTACACTAAATGATGTTTATCATTTGTTGGGGATAGAGGTTGAGGGGAATATCGTGTATGGGTTGATCCTAAAGACGGCTGAAGAACGAGCTACATCAATTAGGAAGTTTACTAAGTTGATCGGGTCAATGGTGAACGAGGTTGAGAAGGAGTGAAAGTCTTTTTATGCGGTCCATTTTGATTGGTTGACGAAATTGTGGAACGATAGGGTGAAGGCTACGGGTGAGAATGCAAAGGCTAAACACATCGATCGATGTGCTCGGACCTATCTTCTATTCATGATAGGGTGCCTTATTTTTCTAGACAAGTCGAGGATCCGAGTCCCGATATATTACATTCAATCTTTGAAGAACGTGGGGGAAGTCAAGGACAAGAACTGGGGAGGTTCCCTCTTATTCCACCTAGGCCGCCAATTCGGGATCGTATCCAGGGCAAACGTACGTTAAGTTACTGGATATATTCCTCTTCTGGTGGTAATGTGTATGTATATTCTTTATCCTAATATATTTTGATTTATCATATTCCCTTTCTAACTTAGCTTAATTGAAAATTTTAATGGATACATAGGCATGGACACATGATCACTTCGATCTAAAGTGTAGTGTTCGTAAGTCTGATTATACGACCGCCAATCCCCGAATTTGTAAGTGGAAGGCGCAAATGGTTTCGGGTGACTCGAAAGAGAAATTGCTTTCTATGAGGGAGACGTTGGATGATTTAAAAGTTTGTGATGTGAGTATCAGTACTAATTTTTACTTACTCAATATGTTTTAGTTTAGTTTACTGTTTATAATCATGTTTTAGTTGAGTTTACTATTTACTTACATGATGATTCAAAATGTAGGTTGTATGGGATCCATACAAAGAAAATGTTGAGGCATGTCCGTTTCAGGAGATATCGTGGTACACCGATATTCTCATATGCTATGACGTTGCCGAGCTATACTATTTTGAGAGAGTGCTTCGTCAAGGTGACCGGGTCCAAACTATTCCATGCCTTCTCATGTGTCCGATTAAAGAAGAGAGGGGTAGAACACAACCTAAGTATAATGTGGCATATGACAATGAAAAATAGTACCAGGAACACTGGGTTGACCATGTCCTCAATGCTGCTAGAAGATCTATACCCATATGCAACTATCCTTAAGAGTGTGTTGAAGGCTACTATGCATGGTAAAATGAGAGATCCCATCCCTTGGTTTGTAATTATATTCACAGAAAGGGCAACCCAAAAGTGGACGCTACAGAAAAAATGGTATGATACCTCACATCAACATTTAAAGTTTGGTATTAATTTAACTCATTGTGGTAACATGGACAGGAGTCAGGTGTCGATGCAGCCATTCATCTCTTAGAAGAGGCGTTTGAATATCTAAGTGACGATCCCTCGATCGAAGATTATCAAGCGCATTTCTCTCAGGCAGCATGCGATGCCCTCTTAGAGGCTAAAGGCACTCGTTGTAGAAAAGGAAAGTGAAAGGAGATAAATGAATCGGGCCCGGAGCGAGGAATGAAACATTGGTTCGACCTTCACAAGCAATGTGCCCCTACCTCTTTAAGGAAAATCCTGAGAAAAAAGAGAAAACTAAGGACGAAATAGAATATCCCATGTTAGTTGTTTGTATTTTTAATGGATAAACAATTTGTGGTTAGTTATTTCGTTGGTTGTTGTAGTAAACAATTCTTGGTTTGTTGTAGTAAACATTTTGGGGTTGGTTGTTTGTTGTAGTAAACAATTATCATAACTTTGTTAATTAGTAAACAAGTTGTCCTACGTTTGTTTAATGACCAAATATCCTACGTTTGTTCAATGACCAAATAATTGTTGTAATAAATAATTATTATTTTATTACTAAATATTTATCCTACATTTGTTTAATGACCAACTAAGACCCTTGACTATTACATTTATTTCATTGCATGATTTCCATGACCATCTTACACCGTAAGTAGTTATCCACGGCCACACATGACCATTGTTTGCCTCCTACGGCCAAATGATACCATAGGAAACCCTTAGAAAATTATCCAAACCCACTGGATGATTTGCACGGTCAGAGAAGACCGTGGTGATTATGTCACGGCCAGGTAGGATCGTGGTGATTCATTCACGACCAAAGAAAATTGTAAAAATTCCTTTGAAAATTATACAAAGTCACTGCATGATTGCCATGACCAATTATGATCGTGGGATGTCTTTCATGGTTAAGGCTGACCATGGCTTACCTCCTACGGCCTAGTGATACCGTAGGAAACCTTTAGAAAATTATCCAAACCCACTGGATGATTTGTATGGACAGAGAAGACCGTGGTGATTATGTCACGGCCAGGTATGACCACGGTGATTCATTCACGACCAGAGAAAACTGCAGAAATGCCTTTGAAAATTATACAAACTCACTACATGATTGCCATAACCAATTATGACCGTGGTATGTCGGTAACAGTTAAGGATGAACGTGGTTTGCCTCCAATGGCCAAGTGATACCGTAGTAAACCCTTAGAAAATTATCCAAACCCACTGGATGATTTGCACGATCAGAGAAGATCGTGGTTATTATGTTACGGCCAGGTAGGACCGTGGTGATTCATTCACGACAAGAGAAAATTGTAGAAATGCCTTTGAAAATTATACAAAGTCACTGCATGATTGCCACGACCAATTATGACCGTGGGATGTCTGTAACAGTTAAGGATGACTATGGTTGGGTTCCCACGACCAAGTGATACTGTAGGAACCCCTTAGAAAATTATCAAAACCCACTAGATGATTTCAATGGTCAGAGAAGACCGTGGTGATTATGTCACGGCTAGGTAGGATCATGGTGACTCATTCACGGCGAGGGAAAATCGTAGAAACGCCTTT
Source organism: Sambucus nigra (assembly GCA_949130495.1). Taxonomy (NCBI): domain Eukaryota; kingdom Viridiplantae; phylum Streptophyta; class Magnoliopsida; order Dipsacales; family Adoxaceae; genus Sambucus; species Sambucus nigra. Next base: position 43,896 of record CASBWL010000523.1, read on the forward strand.
GAAAATTATACAAAGTCACTGCATGATTGCCACGACCAATTATGACCGTGGAATGTCTATAACGGTTAAGGATGACAGTAGTATACCCTAATTTAATGATCAAACATAATCCAACAAGTAAATAGAGGTGTTATATATAGTGTATCCAACATTCATATCCAATATTCAAAGCAAACATGATTATTTAACATTCATATCCAACATGTAAATAATAAGAGACATTTAACTTTTCAACATTTCATATCCAACATGATTGTTTGTAATAATCATTCACAAAAATTACAATAGCCAACGATTCCAATGGCTTTACATATAATGTTAAAGTTGCTTTACATATAATGTTACAAAAAATTACAATTACCCACCACGTTGCTCATGATTTAGTCAAATCAACTTCGTCATCAGATTCAATCAAAATCGGTTCATCCCTTGTCACTACATCTTTCGAACACAATCCCTGGAATATATTCAGACATTGCTTGAATAGATCTTCCCATCGTAGTGAATCGACCGATTCCTTTGACTTCCAATTTGATGCAATGGGGGGTATGGGAGAAAACCGGGTGCAAAAATGGTCACCCAATGACAATTAAATATGTTCAATAATAAAACAATATTTTTATCCTCTTGAATGGGTTTTGGATGCTCATCAAACGACACAAAAGTTAGGCATTAGATATTTGATATCAAGACTACCATTACTTTCATCGTATTCGTCGCTAGATATCCAAAATTCGGCATTATGAACGAATGACTCATCGTGACGGAATGCTTGAAAATGTTCAATCTACTTTCATACTCATCGATGGTATATGATTTCACGATAGAAGCATAGAATTCCTTGTCCCAATGTAGCTCAGTTAACATTTGACTACATATAACATGAGAGTGACTAACAAATTCTCCAATACCCATCCCCGGGCCAAGGCGGTGAAGCCACAATTATCATCTGACCTAACTTCATATATGTCTTCCACAAAAGACTGGAAGAATTCTGGTACATACTTCATATATAGCTTCTTGTAGGTGGACCACAAATCTGGTTTCTTAGCTGTATAAGGTTCCTCGCATCTAACTTCTTTCCATGAAGTTCACTCATACTTGGAGGATCCTTTTCCCACGCACATGGGATTTTCTTGGTAGATGTATTTTTCTTCAAGACCTTGGGTCTTCCCTTGGCCTTAATTGAAGTGGGCTCCATTAACGGTGTGAAATATGGTTGAGAAATCTCCATTAGTTTTTCTTGCATCATTTTTCATTCGACTTCCCCCACTTCATTCCACCTCTTCTTTAGCAAAATCATCTCGGGTGTATAATCAAGATCATGAAACATTGGTACATCGGGTACTATATCAAAGATACTTCTAATGGACATCTAATGTCCATGTTGGAATGGCGTCACCCATATTCTCCCATTCGACCAATTCACAAGTGCACGAAAGGCCATAGATTGTATGGATTTTATACCCACGTGCAATATCTGTTAATTGAGCATTACCCACAAATTCGGATAAAATCGTCCTCATCCAATCTATCTCCCCTGGAATAAAATCAAGAGCAAAGTAAGAGTCTCGTCCACGTGTATCTCATATCAATGGTTCATTGTGCGTGTGTTTTGTTGATTGCAAAGACTTTTCGAATTCCAATCTAATTTGAGTCTTTTGAAATTCAGGTACTGCATCCATCCCATTCCACATCGTGGAAAATTGCCCCTTAGAGCTAAGAAAATACTTTTTTAACAGTGAATGGGTGCCCTCCTCCCTATTAGTGGTTCGCTTCCCCAGATGTTGAATCTTATTCGTCCGTGGATGGGCATATATGAAATGGTACGACAACTAAATATTTTCAAGGTACGAAATCATACGAGGGCATTAATGCTTCTAAGTTGAAAGAAATCATGACCCCACTCTGTCATATTTCGCATTCATTTTGGAGTCGACCACACCAATCCATCCGACATAAAGGACTTTTTATCCGGGTCTTTTAATCCAGCTTTCAAACAAGCCGCTTTAATATTCTTTTGCACATGGAATAAACATAATAGAAGCTTCGCGCTCGAAAAGAGTTATCTCACGACATTCATACATGACATTTATTTATCGACCACGATGACCCCAGGGCAAAGCTTCTGGCTCATAGAGAGATCTTAAGTGTTTCAACGCCATTGAAAATTTTCCTCCTTCTCACTCTTCAAAAATGCAAATGCAATACAAAATGATTGACCTATAGAGGTAACCCCAATCATCTCGAACAAAGGCATGTTGTATCTATTATTTTATAAGTACAATCAATCACCAAAACAGAAGGGAAGAACTTGGCAAGTAACACGAAGGTCAGATGTACAAAAAATATGTCTTCAATGGTGTCATTTTTCTCATAACGCCGATGCCATTGTACGTAATATTTTTCGGAAAACAAATGCATGATTGTTGCATTGCATTTCGCTCGGCATGATCCCCTACTCTCATCTTGTATTTCGCATTGTACACGGTTCTTACCGAGTAGCAATTGTATGGATTCATTTATTTTAATGTGTGCAGCACCTCCTTCGGACGAATATTATTGGAAACTAACTCCTTTGTCACATTCTATTCCTCCTCGTTTAACCGTCCGACATATGGGTGTACAACTAACGAATAGGAGACCTCGTGATTATGTAGATCGCGCAAACTTTTACACCCCACTTACCATCTTCCATTGGGACACCCTTAAGTCTAAATGGACAATCACACTTGCATGTGCCAACATTATGTTTTCTTTTTTTTTTCTATTTCCTCCTCCTTATCCCGTCTGTGCAATGAGTTTCTTTCACATCTAAGAATTATACATGGCATTCTTCCCGATTTCTCCTTCTCAGATTTGAGTATAATCACGGTAGCTTTCATTTTTAAACCAATCATCTGGAACCATTCTACCATTTTACTTCTACTCACTAATATTTGTGAGGATTGAAAATAAATAATTATCCATTGTGTGTACATGTCTAAACTCTGAAACTTAAAAATGACAAAGAAAAAACTAACCTATTCGGTAGAAAATTCGGAGGTATGATCTTGATAAATGGCACTATGAGAAGTTCCCGTATCCATACATGCATCCTAAATTAAAGAAAATTCAGATGTATGATCTTGACAAATATTCACCGGATATCTTAAGAATTTTGGGGAAAATTTCCAAGGATATAGTCATGTCTAAAAATTCATCCCGCAAGTAAGGACCGGTTGTGTTATTTCCTTCTACACTAGATTGCCCACGCGCGGATTCTGCACTCGTAAACCCCTCAAGTGGTGTGGTACCAGATGATGATCCATCAATCCAAGTCGCACGAGCACTTGGTACGACAAGGTTATCAATCTCCCCCCAATCAATTGAGTTTAATATTGAGTCATCTAGCTGCAATTTTAGATAATAATAAATTGAGTTTAATATTAAGTTAACCGAAAGGTAAACTATGAATAAGACTATCTCGACAAAGATAAGCCGTGACATGCATGTATTAACGGCCAAGTTAAATCGAGAATAAGGTACCACTATTATGGTTAATTATGAAATCCTTCCATCCACGACCAAAGTAAACCGTAAAATGGGACACCACGGCCAAAGTAAACCGTAAAATGGGACATCATGGCCATGAATAGTCATGATTTGCCATCTTCGTAACCGGGAGATCGTGGGACGCCATATCAGTTATTTTTTTTGGAACCTTTTTAGTGCTTCTTTTCTTACATTTATTGGTGTATAATGACTAAATACAATGTGTGTAAATATTAAGTACCTAAAATGAGTCCAATGTTAGAATGCAATCTAAACATTGAACATCCTTTGTGTCTTTGGATTTTTGATCATCCATGGTCATTCTTGTTGTTGTTAAGCGGTAAAACATGCAGAAAATCACCAAACAACCTTTCCCAAACACAATGTAGATGATAAAAACAAGATTGGATTGAGAACAACAAGGTTGAGTTTTGAGGGTTTGAGCCGTGAAATGGATTTCACGGTTTGGGGTTTGAATTTTTTTGGTTTTGAATAGTTAGAGGTTAAATTTTTTGTCATTGTGTTAAAAGACATTTTAGCCTTTTTAATAGGATTAAAAGTGTTAAATTTTTTGTGTTTGATGGTAGAAAAAGTAGTTTTTTGTTTTGTGGTGTTTTGCAGAATATATTGGGGTGGGAATATCGCCAACCTTATTATATTTATGCTGAATTCTTAACATATTTTTTAAATAATTTTCCCCTGTAGGTAACTTATGTGCACGATTTGTTTTTATCAATGTCATTATATGTTTTCGTCATATTAGGTTTATACCAAAATGGGTCCCTGACTTCCTGTTATACTTGTAAATCACAATAATAACCATATGATATTAAGGACATTATATAGAACTATATGTATGTAGACATGCAGACATGAAGATTTACCTGAAACAAATTTGGTCACTCATAAATATATTTGATACCCAATAAGGGTGGGTACAAACCACTACTGGCAGGTAAAAAATAAATCTTGAGCACAACGTTTTATTTTAAGGTGCTTCACATTTGTTTTACTGCCATACATTTTTCTATCTACAAAGAAAATATGAAATACATGTATGTATATTTGACATCAACTATCCTCACCTCATCTAACCCAGTTTTTATTGAATTTTTTGAAGAATTTTTTTGAATATGATCTCGTCATTATGAAAATCGTATCCATAAAGTTTCATAAAAACATATTTTTTTATCATTTAAAAAAAATTGTATGTAACTGAGCATGTAACCTCTCTCTCTCTCACCCTATATATATATATATATATATAATGCTCATATGCGGACTAGTCCGCATTTTAAGAGTGTGGACCGGACATGTGTCACCTAACAGTGCGCCTAGAAATTATCACCTAAATTAAAGGCACACTCTCACTCTTTTCTTGGCGCACCGCCAGGTGACACATGTCCGCTCTGCATTCTTAAAATGCGGACTAGTCCGCACAAGAGCAGCGCTATATATATATATATACACGGGTGTACCCGTACCGATGGCACGGTTGAAAAAAACGATCCAAATATTTCCTCATAGTGATTACATCTAAGCATAGTTGAAAAAATGTTCTGGGGATTTCGCAACAGTGATTAGATTCAAAAGAAAGCATGACGCGGTAACATGATACGAACTGACACGAAATTATGTTAATGCGTTGACCCTTTACTAATTGCAAATTAAATCTACGCCAAACCGATACAAGACAATAGTTAAAAATTGTTTATTAGATAAAAACAGATTTAATGAAAAATTTTGTTTAACAAATTAAAAATTGTTCATAAGAAACAAAAAACAGTTTTTAGCAATTTGTAATAAAACAAAAGAGTTTTTAACAAAATAAAAACAGTTTTGACGGATTGTTTTTACGCCTAGTCTATCTTTTAGCAAATTTCCGTTGCATATATTCGAATAGGGAGTCCCGTGACTACGCGGTCAATTTCTACGAGTTACATTGGTCCATACGAGGTGTTCGTGCCTCATACGTCGCAGTTTTATGGTTGTTTTACGTTGTCACCCTTTAACGGTATGTTTTTATGCCTAAGTTTAACTTTTGATAAATTTACGTCGTACACTCCAACCAAAAGTCTCATGACTACCTCATTGGTTCCTATAAGTTACAGTGGTCACGTGCGAGGTGTATGTGCCTCTTATAGGACCGTTTAGTGGTTGTTTTACATTTTAACTCTTTGACGACATGTTTTTACGACTAAGTCAAACTTTTAGCAAATTCCCGTCGTATATTCTAACCGTGAGTCATATGATTATGCGGTTGGTTCCTACAAGTTACATTGATCACGTATGAGGTGTTCGTGCCTCTTACGGGATCATTTTGTGATTGTTTTACATTTGCACCCTTTGACAACATGTTTTTATGCCTAAGTTAAACTTTTAGCAAATTCACGTCGTGTACATGGTCGGTTCCAACGAGTTACATTTGTCCCATACGAGGTGCTCGTGCCTCTTATGAGATCATTGTTTTTATTATTTTACGTTTTAATGCCTTAACGACATGTTTTTATGCCTAAGTCTAACGTTTGACAAATTTACGTTGTATACTCAAACTGGGAGTGTCGTGACTACGCGTGCCTCATTCTCGTATGTTTACTAGTTATTTTACATTTTCATTCACCAATGCCTGATTTTCAAATGCTTTATGTTCGGCTTTATAGATTGAGAACACTTATTTATTTCATAAAATTCCAACATATTTTCCTTTGTTTATTCATGAATTCCAACTTGTTTTAACATTAAAATAAACCCAACAACAACAACAACAACAACAACGAAAGCCACAACTAAACCACCAAAAAATCCCTTCCATCGATTTAACATCTAAAAATAGTATATAAAAGCCGACGCAACCAAAAACATCATGCAACTGTAAAAATATAGTAGAACGTGTAAAAGATCATCAAATAAGCCTATCCCGAGCATCTAAGTAAAAACTGAATGTCATAACATAAACTTAAATAAGTATCTGAGTAGCTACATACCTGGCTCCTCTGTATCCATTGACTTTTCCATGTGTTGCAAATCTATAATCATTATACACAAAATATAAAATAAATAATAAATTGTGAATTGAGAACTCGATGAATTGTGAATTGCATCATAAGACCTGGTAAAAATGTAAAAACCATATTAAATAATAAATAAATGAATACCCATCACCGAATGTACCTTAACATTAAATTTATACAATGACGTCCCACCAAGTGTCTATTACTCTTTTTTCAATTTATACACATTCATTGAGAAGCCTTCAGACTCTATGGATGATCATTCTCAACGATAACTGATGTGTATAAATTGAAAACTCAATATTCTCAAAAAACTCAACCATTGTGTATAAATTGAGTTTTTTGGACACTGCCTGTGTAATTGATATTCGATTTTAAATGAATCTCTTAACCAAGGGGAAAAAGCATCAGGTCGAAAACAAAAGGATTGAAAAACGAGGAACAAAGCTTGCATATCAGCACTAAATTGCTTAATCCCATCATGAGAAAACCTATAATCACTCATGAGAATGCTATAAAAAATGAAATGGTCAATCCCGTCTCCAACACTTCTCCATAAAGCAAAGAAGTCCTTCGGATTGAGATTCTATCTAGTAACCTAAAGCAGACTTCTGAGAGTATCCAATGCTTCAACAAAATCAACAGAAACTATAAAACCTCTTGTGTAACAGCAACACCATACATAACAACAAGTACAAGCATAATTCAACATTTCCAAAATTTGGGAAGAAAAAAGTTAAGAACTATAATATGGCCCATTCGGTCCTAAAATATTTGACTGTCCCTTGTTTGTGCAGTTTGTTTGAAATTGTGTATATGGAGTGTATGAAACTCTATATACAATACATGTGAAATGTTTAACACATGTGTTGTGTGTATATGTGAAATGTGTTTTGTGCGTGTGTGAAATTTATGTATGTGTATGTGAAATGTGCAAATATGTGTCTTGAAAAATTTATGAATATGTGTGTTGTTTGTTTTGTGTCTAAAATGTGAGAATTTATGTGTTGTGTGAGTGAAATATGTGAATTTGTGAGTTATGGGTGTTTTTTTTGGTAAGAAAATATTTTATTAATCGATGGAGAAAAGACCTCTCCAATGGCACTTACAAGCGCTAAAGTAGGATTCTTGCAAAAAAGAAACAACAATCTAAAGCCAAATTAAAAAAAACATTTAGGTCCTACGATTTCTAGACCGCGTTAGCTTGCATATGACGTTCCGATTGTCGTTTTCCTCAATAAAATTTACATCATTCGAAATAAGATCAGAATCCACCGCAGATACAGAATCAAGTTTGGGGAGATCCACGAATAAATCAATACTGCGGTGGTCGTGAATTTGTACACTGCAGTCCTCACCGGAGCTATCCCCTCCGGTTTCCATCGGTTCACCGGCTACCTGAGCTCCGTCAATTGATAATATCCCAATCTTTTTCAAGAAATGCACCCGGTTTGGAGGTAACTTATTGTTAGACTTTGCATCTCCATCTGACACATTAGATTGACCCACTTCAATGATATCACCTGTTGCGATATGAACAAGAGTAGATTTTACTTTATTACGCAAATCAGTGGGAAGTATAACTGCACCAGCAGTTGTACTGACCGGACCATTCATCGAGTGGGTATTCTTCTCATTTGTCTTGTTAACATTGGCACTATTGTTATGTGGTACCAAGACATCACTAGCAACAGTTTCTTGAACTTCAAGTGGAGTTTTCTCTTTATTGAGGTCATCAAGACTCCTAACATCAATTTTCTGGGCACTGGTAGTAGACAGACCCGTACTCATCTTCTTTTGAGCAACTTCAATTTTTTGTTTGGCTGGGCGAACAACTTTGGGGATGAATTTGCAGCTAATCATTGAGTGCCCTACACAATTGCAATGCTCACAAAAGGCTGGTTGATGTTCAAACTCAATCTTGATAAGAGTTTTCATATCTTCATGTTCAATAACAACAAAGGTTGGAAGATTATAAGAAAAATCAATATCCACTAAGATCCTAGCATATAAATACAATCCATATTTTTTTTGTCAAGAGTTGTTTGGTGTATTCTAATGGGTGTTCCTACCCCCTTAGCAGTTTCCAAGAGCAATCTGGGATGCCAAAATTCATCAGGTAATCAAGAAACCTAACCCATACATGGGCATTGGAGGAGACAAAATTTGAAGGGGTGAAATTTGGAGTCCAAATAAATGGTTTGAAAGATCCCAAAGCAGAATGAATGGGACCAAACATCCATGCATTATGCATGTCTTCCACAGATTCAAAAAATAGGCTATAAAAACCTTTACCTTTGGGTGTAAGTTTCCATGGCATTGTCGGATTCCAGATAGATGACAACTTATTCTTTATCTCCTCGACAGTTATAGGTTTTTGGTCATTGGACAACACTAGACGACCTAGCAATCGAGACTTGCAAGAACTGAGTGATTCCTTGAAAACATCTTCCGAGAGTTTGATAAATAGGGTGTCTTCTTAATAGTAAGGTTCAGGTAGATTAGAGAGAAAACATGATAGGCTTGGGTTTTTGCTACCTTTAGTCCTGGAGTGTTCATCATTTTGGAGGGCATTAGCATAAGAGATTGTGGGAGTGAAGGCTGAAGCCATGGAATAATATTACGTGATGGAGAAAATGGAAAAGTGCATTCTGAGTTATGGGTGTGTGATTTTGTGATTTCTGCATTGTTTATGGGTTAAATGTTGAATCTATGTGTTGTGTGTCTATAAAATGTGTGAATTTATGTCTATGTTAAACTCTACTAAAGTATCCCCCCCTATGTAAACAATCGAGCACATATAAATGTAATTTGTAGATTTAAAGGTGTTTCTGATCGGACAATATATAGTCCAGTTAATCTTTAGAAATAAAGGGATGAACATATTTGATATGTAATGGTTGAGTGTCCAATACCTGTAACACTTTATATCAACCAGAACTGAATGCCAAAGTTTTGTGAAACCAAGTTTTGAGTTTTTACTTAGGTGTTGTTTGTTTTTACCTATAAGTCTCAATTTGAACCATTCATACTTAAGAGATATTAAAAAATATTTATTTTTTTAAATGATTAAGCAGGTAACGGCTATATTTGGCTCTTAATGATTAAGATGTAGAGTTGCATATGAAGTTTGAATTTGAAGTCTGAATCAGTCTAAATAGATTCATTCAGAGGTACATTCAGACATAAAAACAAACATATTTTTCAGATTCAGATTTCAGACTTAAGATTCAGTCTTCAGATTTCAGATTCAGACTTCATATTCAGATAAAAAAACAAATGCGACCTTAATATAGACTTAATATAAAAGTGACATAAGTTTAGTGGACAGTACACACAAATTAAAGAGTGGATTTAGAGTCAATCACGAACTAAAGAAAGGAGTTAGATAAGAAATGAATAGCAATAAGAACAACCACAGCCAGGGGCGGAGGCACGTGATAGGAAGGGGGGGCAAGTGCCCCACCCCCAATTCTCATTTTTTCATGAGATGTGGGCCTTCTCTTTTTATACATATATACATATATATATATAGTGTGCCCCACCCACCCCTCTTTAAAATATCCCAATTGTATTATAGGCCTCCTTATTTGACTAATCAACACAAAGTTCAATGCCCACCAAATTGTAAAAGACACGATTATTTTTCTATTAAACCAAAAGTAGGGCACTTTGTCTCCTCTAAAGAAACAAATAAATTATGAAGCTTGCAGATGGAAAAAAAAGGACGCTCTCCTCTCTTCTGCCAAAACCAACATAAACAAAAGTTTTGTGACAAAGTTTAAGGTAAAACTTTTCTTATTCATCTCTTTTTATAAGACACTTTAACCGCTGCTATTTATTGTTACCATGTTCGTTTCATGTCCTTTTTAGGGCTAATTTTTTTAAGGTTTCATTTAGGGCTAATTTTTTTTTATTTGATTAGGAATTTTAACTTTATTCTTTAAATATATATGTTTGTTTTTGTTTCTAATTTATTTTTAATCCATTTCATTAAAAAAAAAATTATAACATTTACATAAGTTTTTTTTTTTCCAGTTATGGTAAGATTTTATAAAAGAACTTTGAAAGAAGTTTCCGATTTAGTTCATCCTATTCGAAATACTAATGTTGAAGTGGAAGAACATATACACAAAAAGGTTAATTTAAGTCGTATTGAGGTTGATTTTTTCAGTTGTGTGGTTGCGTATGTTGAAAAGGATGTTTTCGACAGTGTTAGCAATGACGCCATTATTGACCGTTTCCAAAAAAATGAGATCTCGTATGGGGCAATTAAAATTGTAATTTAGGAGTTTGTTATTTTTTGTGGAACGAGATCATTTGTTAAATATCGTTTTTTTGGTATGAAATGACATGTGTTAAATATTTATATATTTTAATAATTAGTATTGTTGAAAAAAAACTGTTTGCCTCACCCCTCAAAAATTCCTGGCTCCGCCTCCGACCACAGCAATGGCGGCACTATCCTGAACGAATATAAAAAGTCGGTTGCTAAAAGAAGCTCTCACGAACGTATCATCATTTGCCAACCGCATAGATAAGTTATCAGCATTGTTCTCCTCTTCATCAAGCCATCCGTCTTCATTGTGAAGCATTACTGAAAACATCATTGTTCTAATTCCTCGATCATTTTTTCTCCCATTATATATATATATATATAATAATGCTCCTATGCGGACTAGTCCGGATTTTAAGAGTGTAGACCGGACATGTATCACCTAACGGTGCGCCTAGAAATTATCACCTAAATTAAAGGCACACTCTCTCTCTTTTCTGGGCGCACCGCCAGGTGACACATGTCCGGTCCGCATTCTTAAAATACGGACTAGTACGCACAAGAGCAGCGCTATATATATATATATATATATATATATATATATATATATATATATACGGGTGTACCCGTACCAATGGCACGGTTGAAAAAACGATCCAAATATTTCCTCATAGTGATTACATCTAAGCATAGTTGAAAAAATGTTCTGGGGATTTCGCAACAGTGATTAGATTCAAAAGAAAGCATGACGCGGTAACATGATACGAACTGACACGAAATTATGTTAATGTGTTGACCCTTTACTAATTGCAAATTAAATCTACGCCAAACCGATACAAGACAATAGTTAAAAATTGTTTATTAGATAAAAACAGATTTAATGAAAAACTTTTTTTAACAAATTAAAAATTGTTCATAAGAAACAAAAAACAGTTTTTAGCAATTTGTAATAAAACAAAACAGTTTTTTAACAAAATAAAAACAATTTATAACAAAGAAACAATATCTTAAAAAATCACTTTTCAAATAATAAAATTATTTAAAAAAAAATTTAGAAAAATAAAATACTTTAGTGAAAAAAGAACAATTCTTAACAAAAAAGTTAAAAATTGTTTTGTTTTGTTTAAAAATGTATTTTTAAACTGTTTACTTTGTTTTGAACTGTTTTTATTTTGTTAAAAAAAAGGTTTTTTTCGTTAAAACTGTTTTTATTTTGTTAAAAAAAAAAATTATTTCAATTTTTTATTCAATATTGATTTTGTCAAAAAGAATTTTTTTTTCATTATAAACTTTTTTTCGGTTTAAAAATGTTTTAAATATCACCAAATAACCATTTTTGCATAGAAAAAAGTTTCATATTTAACTACAAAGTATATAGCTAGTCTAATAAATTCATAAAATGTTCTATAGTTTACTTAAAAAAATTAGTAATATGTTAAAGTAAAAATATTAAATAATAATAATAAAATTATATTTTATCTTAAAGTGTAAATTTTATCTTACCTAAAATAATGTTATGTTTTAAAATTATATTATATTTTAACTTTGCAATGCCATGTATGGTATTATTCATTCGACACATTTGTAACACTACATATGAACATATTAATGTCACTCTAAGGAAAAAATTAAAATATAACTAAATTCCATCTTATTTAATAACGATGTTACACACCGCTTTTGTAAATCTACATATTCTAGCTACACGTTTTGTAACACTACATATTCTACATAAAAGTTGGTTTAACCCATCTATATCACTTGTAATCCGTTTGATCTTAAATTATTTGTGAGGAAATCTCAACCATCATGGATAATGGACCATGGTTTCAGGTTAATAATTCTCCCCCTCCCCCCCCCCCCCCCCCCCCCCCCTCACCGGAACATGCATGTTTTTAAAGAAAGAGAAAATTAAAAATAAGTATATTAACTAAAATAGTATAAGATATGAATAATGAAAAATATGTCTTAAATATTAAAAACAAATTTTGACTAAATTTAGAACATAAAAAATATTAATAAATTACAATTTAAATTATTAATAATGTCTTACTTTATTTGTTTATGTGATAACATTAGCTCCATCATCCATCACACGTTGATCACATCCACAAACCTATTGTTCCACTGCTTGAAAATTACATGCATAAACCCATTAGTTCTTCACAAATGTCTTGAGGAATAACTTGTTTCATTTGGTTACTTTTTGCTAAAATCTCAATGTATAACTTATACATCAATGTTTGGTTTCAATCATTTATCTTATGCACCTACCTAAATTACCGTTATCAGAAGTAATAGAAAAAAAAATTATCAAGTAATTTCTTTAATTATTAGTTTTTTATTTGAAAAAAAAAATATTTGTAATATTTGTATGTTCATGTAATATGGCTACACAATTAAATTGTAAAATATATTTATTAAATGTTAAATCGTAATTTTATTCAGTAACATTTCCTAGGCACTACTTGCATTGATGAGTCTATAGTTTTGTTTCCAAAGCATAATTTGTATTCTATTTAAATTTATACTTTAAAATCTAATTTTTAGAAATTTAAAAGTGCAATAATAATCCATATTAAGAAAAAACTTATGGCACACACACCTCATTAAAATAATTTTTTAATATGGTGAGAAGGCAATACTATTAAAGTGAGGAACTAACATGAAATTAACTCAACGGATATTATAAAAAGCATTAATTAATATCTTAACTAAAGTTAAAACTAAATTGCTACTTGTATCCATGTTGAGTAATTGGTTAAGGAAATCATGATTTTAAAATGGTATATAAATTCAAAATAATGTTGATTAGGCTTGACTAACACTTTAGAATGGTATATCAAAATAATGTTGATTAGGCGTACAAATAAAAAACATTATTTGATGACCATTCTGTGCATAATATCTATTAATAGTCAGAGACACAAATCTCTCTTTTTTCATCTACTAATAGGAACTAAAATTTGTTAAATGTTTTGTTAACAAATATTAGTAAGATATTTCATGAATACATAAGACATGTAACTTGTCATATCAATCTCATACTTGTAGCTTCTCATCATAGTCAATATAGGTAGGTGGATACCTATGTACCTGTATGAGGGTTTTAGGCACAAACCAAAGTAAGGAAATATAATGGAAGGTTTGGGCAACCGGCCACCTACTGTCATACTTAACGTTTTGTTTTTAGAGAAGTGTTTCATTTTTTTTTCTTTCCATGCGTATTTAACGTGCTGCCTATTTAACATGTTGCAGACCATCTCATTATCCTTATCATAGGTCTTACAGCTGTAAAAGCTGTCCTGATTGCATTTAAAACTTTCTTGAGCCCAACAATATTTGTCCTATCAGTATCTCAAAGCTACCAGACTCATTAACTATATAAATTCAAATTCAAAGGATCATAAAAAGGTGATGTTTTTCATTCTCACGTGCTAAATCATCATAATTCTTTGCATTATCATTTATTACATTGATTAATCATGACAAAATATAAAACCTCTAATATTTAAAGAGTCCATATATTTCGACTCCAAACCGTCCTTCCCCCACTCCACTTTGATAAGAAAAGTTCTTAATACTCTCAAAATTTAATGATCGAATCCAAAGCCCATCCAATTCAACAATCATTCACAATTTTCTCTCCTGTAATCAATAAAAGAGAAAAAACCCACCTTTTCATCTTCTTCTATTTGTTTAAAAAACTGTCTTTTGAATAAAATTGTATTTTTACAAAAAATTGTGTTTAGAACTATTTTTTTACAAAAAAATAAAAATAAAATAATATTTACAAAAACACTTAAAAAATCTCTATTTTTAATAAAACAATATTTATAACTATCTTAATAAAATTGTATTTAAACAAAAAAAGGAGACAATTTAAAAAAAAAACTCTACAGGTTTTTTTTTCATAAAAAACAGTTAAATAAGGTTCTTTTTTTAATTATGAAAATCAGTTTTGTGTGTGTGTGTGTGTGTGTGTATATATATTAAAAAAATAGTTTTTTAAATAAGAAATAACATTCCTTTATATATATACACTAATATATACATATACTCTTGGGCATTAATGTCTTTAGGGGTAAGAGGGAAAAAAAACAGTTTCCTTTATAAAAAAAAAACTTTACAATTTTTTTATTTTTATAAAAAAAGAGTTAATATAAAACACTTTTTAGAGTTTATAAAACACTCAAAAAAGTTAATATAA